>JAQIVZ010000991.1:0-43444 GCA_034700945.1 Arrhopalites spinosus | reverse complement strand
TGATACGACTCACAGTTGACTGAGGAACTCCAACTTTACTGGACACTTGAACAGTTGAAACGTCGGGAGTCCTTGTAAACATTCTCTTGATGGCACTGACTTTGTTTTTGGGGGTCACATGATGGGCACCACCAGACCCTGGCTTTCTGGTCACAGTTCCAGACTTGTCATATCTTAACAATATTTGGTAAATGGTTATTTTGGGAATTCGGTCCTTGGCAAACTTTCTCACAACAAAACTCTTGTCCCGTCCGGCCTCACGTTGGTAGCACTGCACAATGGCTTTTTTGACTTGGTCGTCTAAATGACCCCTCATTTTGAAATGGGTCAACAGATTTGCAAAATATTTTTTTATAAATAAACTACAATATATATTGTACTAATAGATACTACTTATTTAATTCATCGCTTGCATATTACGGCGCAATAATTATCCGCGCATTATTATTTTTTGAATGGCTATTACTGTAGTCATTAATTTAAAAAGAAATACAAAACCAAAATATGAAATAACAAGATAACAAGGAAGAGAAAGCAAAGAGAAGTGTACATTGTCAGTTGTCACGTGTTTGAAAAATGTGCTTCGACTAGAATTTTAAAACAAGTTTTTACTAACATTAATTTTGAACAACTCAATCCAAAAACTTATCAAGTATATGACAATGCTTTAGTATAAGTTTTCTTTTTAATTTGAATGGACGTCATATTGAGGGAAAGTCTTGGTTATCTTTTGTAAAGAAAAAGAAAAGGATAAATATCTTTATCATATTTCTTTGTCTTCTCATCTTTTTCTTGGAAATAACCAAAAAAAAATAAGAAAATATATTAAAGAAAATGTTTGTCAACCAGACAAAACAAAGTCAAAGTCTTCTTTGTTCATTGAGTGAGTCTAATATTGTCAATATGGCGGAATATTAACAGGCGTGTCTATTGTTATTTATTCAACTGAAACTAAATCATTGATCATTCATTGTTCACATTTACGTCTTATCATTTGACTAGAGTCAGAATGAATTTAACAAAAATTAATTATGTCATATCTTATGTAATTTTCTTTGAATCATTTCTTTGTCAAAAAAAACTTTTATTCTCTCAAATCGAAAACAAAAACAAAATTTAACAATTGGCATCTTTTTCTTTGAAAATATCTAGTCCGTAAATTAATTGCTCAAATATTTCACAGTATTTGATACAAATTTCTTTTAAAAAGTTTTGAAACAAAAGATTCTTCAATTTAATTTGTGACAATTTACAAGGAAATAGCGGGAAACATGTGTACGTCTGTGAGTGGAACAGATTGTCAAAGTAAATGAAAATTAAATGACTCCGTATTTAATTCAAGAGTTTTTTAAAAAATAATTTTGACCAGTTGAAAACAAAACAAGTAATTAAAATTTCCATCATGTTTTTTTGGAAAACTCACTGTCATAAATCAATTGTAAACCCAATTTCATTTTGTTGACCCCCCATTGGTGACTTGAATTGATTTTTATGTACATATCTAATAATTCTCTCATGAGATTCATCTCTCTCAGGGTTAAGGGTAATTTCCCATTTTCTAGTGGTTTTCTCCCTCTCCATGGACTAATAAAGTTTGAAATAAAAATTACAAGAAAGTTTTTTTGGGACCCGTACAAAATAATTAGTTGTTAAATTGACTATTCCTTGTGGATTATTGGAATTTTCTAGAAATTATACAAGGATTTATACTTCAATCGTTTGTACTTCTCCTTATTTAATTGGTTTGCTAATAACCTAATTATTCAGTTTATAGTTTGGTTGGGTATAAAAATAATGTAAGATATTTGATGAAATTTGAGATTTGAGAGGAATAAATATTAATTGTAAATTGTTTGATTTTTCTTTTTGATTTAAAGGATGGAAGTTATGATTGTTGGGTGGAATTCATAGAGCCTTATGGTGCTCGAGCTTACGTAACATGGTTTGTGATGTCAGTATTTGTCCTCCCGTTGTGCGTCATTGGAGCCAGTTATGGAGCCATTTGTATTAAAGTCGTTAGTTTTAGCTTACCATCCGACCCATCAAAAGAGACAAAAAAGAGTTTGAAAAATAAGACAAAATATTCCATCTCTACCTCCTCCGCTGGAAATTTTCGGGGAGAAAATGAGACCGAACCCGTTGAAGAAGTTCCACTTCAAAAGGTTTTTTTTCTCTCTCTTTTTCTTAAATCCTTTTTTTTACTCTACACTCTATGTATCTCCATGTATTGTACTATTTTAATCCAATTTTTCTTCCCCTTTGAAAAACGAATCTGTATTATACTCTTTTATAGACAAATTTTCATTAAATCCCCCCTTTAAGTTCCATCCACTTAACAAGACAGTTAAGCTGGCTTCTATTATTAGCTTTACAAATATTGTACAAAAAAAGTATAGAGTGACGTAGATTATACTTTTACTCGTAACTTAAATTCTGCATAAAATCTACACACATTTAAATAAAGTTCAACATTATAATTTAAAATCTTTTAAAATTTTCAAGAATAAAAGCTAGTTTTTTAAAATAGTAAATTTATTTTGAAACAAGACTCTATACGTCATTAATGATTTTCCAATGAATTTAAAAATATAAAAGAAAATTTGTATTATATTTCAGTTCAAACTTATTGGAATTTTTGTGTTAAACTTTTGAGAAATGTAACAGAAATAAATTTTACATTGAAATAGTTTCAACGTGTAGTAATTAAAAAGTTGTACTCGTACAGTGCTCTTGAATTATAATTAATGATTTTAATTTAGTTAATTAAATGCTTGTGCTAATGAACTTGTTCTTTATTTCCAATTTCTATCACTCTCACTCTCACGTCTCACGAGTTGGAACAATAAATTTTCTAAAAAAAATATTTCGAGTATGTACTTGAGATGTTAATTCATTTTCTTTAAAGGCTCGTGTCTCTTTTTTTAAGATTCAGTGAAAGTTGACTTAATTATTTTCCTACAATTATAATTTTACTGGAGCAAAATTAGAATGAATACATAAGCTTGTAAAAAATAAAATGTTAAATAATATTTAAATATTTTTGTACAATAATAAATTACAGATTTCAGCAGAGAGAGGAGCTTTGAGACGTCAAATTAGTCACGCAAAAATTAAAACTTTGAAATTGACCTTGATCGTAGTCCTCTGCTATTTCTTATGCTGGGCCCCATTCTGTATAACTCAACTCATTATGGTCTACGGACCGTCAAAACCACGTAAGGGCGTTTTTTTAATTAAACTTACTAAATAAATTCTCTAATCATCATCATCACAAAAAACTCAACTCAACTCTGACTGTCAATGTGTATGAAATCGTGGACTAGTATTTTTATTTTAAATTAAAATATCAACTAATTAATAAACTCCTTTAGTTATGTCTACAAGACAGTTTTTTTTGTATTTAACAAAAGCCGCCTCAAAATTAAGACAGAAACATGTTTTAGACAGGGAAATTTTCATATTTTTTACAAAATAGTTTTGAAATTGTATCCGTAAAGGAAATGAGAGGCGGAAGTTAAACATGTTGGTTGTAACTTTGTGGAAATTTGAAAGGTTGACGATGTTAGAGAAAAAGTTTTTTTGAATGATGGATAAATATTTATTTTTTTTAGCAGAGGAAATCCAACCAGTATCAGTAATCCTACTCTTGCTCGCATCTTTAAATTCATGTACAAATCCTTGGATCTACTTGGCATTCAGTGAATCCCTCTTCAATCAACTTCGAGTAAGTCCATTTAAATGTCTTGTAAATTACCATTATTTCATCCCCATCTTGTTCTTACCTAGTAAATAAATACCAAAAAGAAAACAGTTTTTTTGAGAAAAAGACTTTAATGTTGAGTGATAGTGCAGAGCAAGTTTTTTTAATGATCTTGAAACAAATTACTTTGAAATTAATTATTTAAGTATAATTTTAATAAAAACATGTTCAACTTTTTTTAAAAAGAATAGTTGGCGTGATGAAAATGAAACAGTTTTTCAAAAAATAAAATGGTTATTTTACATTTAAATATATACTAGGTAGTTTAAATGATTATTTTAAATATTTCTTTGAAATGTCTACAAAAGTTTTATATAACGGGTGTAAAATGTACAAAAGAATTTTTAGGGATGGAAATTTATAGACAATTTACAGTTAGAACCCTACCCTGTAGAAATAGGGTTGATAATTTAAATGAAAACAATTGTCTTTTTATTACCCGGGCCATTAAAGTATAGAGAGCAAGTTGTATAATAATAGAGAATGTTTTTTGACAGTGAAAAAAAAGGAAGATGCAAAGTTTTGACATGATGATGATGGTTTTTTTTTTGTAGGTTTGTCTTGGATTTGGACTCAAACGAGGATCAGATGAAGAGAGTATAGGAGATGAGCATGAGACTCCAGATCCATTGAAAAAGAAACCACAAAAAATGGAACAACTGGACATTGCCAAGGCTCACCAACCAACAAGAAGGGGTCGTTCTATTGATCATGACATGGGTCCAGACGATCGAATTCAACCTGAAACTAAATCTGATATACTATAAAAAAAGAAATGATTTATTTCTTCAACATTTCTTCTTTCCAAAGAATTTCATAATCATTTGTTTTTATGACGTTCCTCTATCCTCCATCTTTTTGACAGGGGGGTCACACACACACGTACAATGTTCAAATTGTTGAGGCGTGAGACGTTTTGAAAAAAAAGTAGTTTAAAAAAAAGATTCTCTCTCAACATTTGAGATGATAAATTTATTTCAGATTTCAAGACGTCCGTTGGTGAAGGAAATATTATTGAAAAAAAAAATTAATTAATTTAACATTAATTTCAATTAAACACGTCGAACTTTTTTTTACTTGAAGAAAAATAAATAAATTCATTTTAAATGTCATTTTATTCTTAAAATAAAAAAACAACATTTTGTACATTACTGAATACTACCTAAAATGTACTAACTGGTCACTTTAGCGGCCTACAAAAATATTTCAGTAAAAAAAGCACTAACAAAATTAAAAGTGTAATTTAAAAATAATTAAAATGGAGACAAATTTTGTAAATATATTTTGAAGAAAAAAAAATCATTTTTATACTCAAATAATTTTTTCTTAAAAAAAATTCTTTCATTTTAAAAAACTCATTACAATTTTTTAAAATTCTACAGATATAGACAAAGTCTGAGGAGCTTGAGATTAAATTTGAGAGTTTTAATTTTACCTGTAATTATAAATAATATTTAAGTACATACAATTTTATTTATTAAGTAAACTACATGTTGTGACAATTGCTATACAAGTCATGCACAAATTATGAGTATTGTAAAAAAATAATATTACTAATTAAATTAAATAAAATAATAATTGTGTATACAAAATTGTATCTAATTTTAGATAATAGAAAAATTATATAAGGTCAGTTATATAGTAGCCCAGCTTAATGTAAAAGATACATGATTTTCGTACACGATATCCATTAAATATTGTTTAGAAATATATAAATAACAGATGAAGAATTTATTGACATTACAAATTAATCAAAAATAGTAAAATTACATACAGAAAAAAATGAATAAAAATGGAAAAAATAATAACTTCTTTTGTGGCTTCTCTTTAAATTCTCACAATTAATTGGCCCTCTTCTTTGTATTCTCCAACATGGATAGATATCATGAAACAATTAATTTGCAATTAGGATAAAAAGTTATCTGATGCACTCGGCGCTATTTCCATTGTTATTATTATACTAGGGGAGGGGGAGGGGTATAACTGGATAAATAATATTGGACAGAGACAAAGGGAATCTTTTGCCACATGCGGGGGGTTATACAATCAATATTGTGTATATCTGTAGAAAGAGAATGACGAATGGATTTGATGCCAAAAAAATTCCACCATCTTTTTTGATGATGAACCAGATGAAAATCTTGCATATTATATTTCTGAGAGCTTTATAATGAGAGAGAGAGAGAACAAAAAATATGTTGGGGAACGGTATACACACGCACATTAATGACTTGATGATTTGACAGGACAATAGACACAAGAATTTAAATACAGAAATTCTATTGCTACTGCATGTACATCCCATGAATAGTTCAAGTGTACTGAAGTTGTCCGAAAAATATTTTGTATAGATTTTTGCTAGTACAGATAGTAGGGATGCCTCCTCATTTCTGCATCAAAGTATGAAAAAGATGAGAATAGTTACTAGAGCTGGTGGTAATTAAGTCAAGACAATTTTGCTGACTCAACATAATGTATAATGTAATCTATAATATTACTCTTTCATCAACATTGACTAGTGAGAGAGAGAGACAACAAATAGGAAAATGTCTACTAGTAAGTATATGCCCATGTCTCTTGTATAGGAAGATAGGAAGCAGTGAGCTGGAACTTGATTTGAAATTTTCAATTCCATCTCTTGTATAATTCTCCATTGAATTCTTATGGCCACAACAATAATATTTTATTACATTAAATACAATAGCATCAAAAACCATGAGCTCAACTTCCTCTTTTATTACACGAGTTGGGAGTCCGCTACGAAAATTTATTATAATTATATCTGTAAAATTTGAATACGTTCTCTCTCTCTCTCTAACTTATTTACAGACCATCTACAGAGAGAGAGAGGGTCCTTTAGTGAACAAAAACCAACTGTGGTTTTGTACTCTAAAAAAATACATGCAATTTTCATATACCTTTTGCCAGTTTTGCCATATAACAAGAATCATTTTGGTGAATATTGTATTGTACAGTCTGTAGCAGTCCTTTTGTGAGAGCATGCGGGTTACCTCTACAAGTTTTTGTAGTTTTTTGAAATTTACATGTTGAAAAGATTATTTTATTGTCTGACATCATGTTCACACACACAAATACACAACAAGAGAGAGATAACTGGGGTTAGTTATATATGTATGTGTGTGTATGAGGTAACAAAAAGAAGATGAGACCATGTCTATAATCATTATGGCTGAGATGTCAACCACAGTGGGCAACATGCAGTCAAAGATAATTGCACATTGAGTCGTCTTGTGTGTTTCAAAAATCTAAAATTTAAATTCTTTAACTATTTTCTTCTCAACTTTGGCCTCTCTCTCTGTCTACTCTAGTGTATGTGAAAAATTTACCTCGAGAGAGAAAAAGTTTTATAATTTAATTTTCACAACATTTTGAGGCTTGAAATATTTTTTTTTGTTCTTGTATCTGGAAATTGTACAATCTTGAATTGAAATATTTGCAATTCTCATGAAATTTTTTTTTATATTCATTTTATTCTATAAATTCAACAACCACATCAAAAAAAGAGGGTTGTAAATTTTTTGTAATTTAATTTTCTTAACCAGATTTCCCACTTTTAAACTCCAACTTCAAAACTGAGTACTCAATGGGCTCAAATGTAGAAATAAATAAAATGGGAAGAAAAGGATCATCATCCGCATCCATGGGCTCATCCCGTTGTCTGCAAAGATGACCATCATTTTTGTAAGATATTTATATTATCAATAAAAAAAATTAAAATAAAAGCAAGTCATAAAGGAATAAAATAAAATAAAATATTTATTTCCATCAAGTTAGTCATATAGTCATTCCAACCACAATATTTTTTATCTTGTCGAGACGACGCCTCAAGATTTTTTTTTATTAAATGATGAGAATTTACAGATAATAACATTACAGAATGGAGGAAGAAGATTGACAAGGCTCTAAGTGAATACAGAAAAATAATTTATAATTTAATAAATTCATTCAAGAGATCATTGTATTATAGCATGCAAAGAAAAAGTTGATCCGTTCCTCTTTTTTTCTTTCATGACAAGATCAACAGCTAAAAAGTTTTTATACAAGATGCAAAAAAAAACTTTAATAAAATAAAAAGTGATGATGACCTTCACCCCTTGTAGTGAAGTTCAATTGTAAAAAAAAAGTTGATTGAGTGGATCAAACATGTAGAGAAAAGAGATGGACATGTTAATATGTACATTTATATGTAATATCATCAAGTTGATGATTCTTAATAAATGCTATCGTTTACTTTGTGTAATGCTGATATCTCTCCTAAAAAATCTTGTACCTTTTGTACCCATCTTGTTTAACATGATGGACTTTTTTTTATATAATCCAGTTTCAAAAATCTTGAGTCAAGTTGAAATTTTTTGATTTTTCATATAAATTGATTCTTTATCTGTACAGGTTGCCATTTACCATTTCCTATACTCAATTCTTTTTTTTATTAAAATGTAAATAAGTTGAAGTTACTACTATAGCCATAGGGCCATCAAGTTCATTGAGTGTTTTGGCAATATAGCAAATAATGAAGGTAATAGTATTCATATTTTTTTTCGGTGCAAGAAATTTTTTCAACAACAACATCAAAAAGTAAACAAAGGTAAGTAACTTGTGTGTGTACACTGCCACTGCTGACTGTACGGGTACAGACTAACTGTATACAATATGTACATTCCTGTCCAACACATGCAGTTCAAATAAAAGTTGTATAATTCTCTGTCAATAATTTCCAGTTGCCTGTCATAAACAAACTTTGAGTTTCTCTCTCTATCTCTTTGTGTATAAATATAACACACAATTCAAATGCGGGATACTCATCTCTTTGCAAGATTTTGCATAAAAAAATTAATATTTAGGATTGTTAATTCAACGAGTCATAAAACATTTATTTTTATAACTCTTCTTTTCCACTTCCACTTTACACTTTAAATCATCTCCTCCGACACCGAGTAGGTGTCGGAGAGGAGGAGGATTTAACCTTGAACTTGCCTTCAAGTAATTTGAAAACAACTCGTTCAGCTCAATAGTCTCAAGTTGGTTGTAAAACAATAGAAAAAAAGTTTTTTTTGAATATTTAAATAAATAACTGCATGAAATTACTATTTACATTCTAAAAGTCTACAGTCTACAGTCGAAAAGTTTTCTCATCAAAATTGAAACTTGACCAAGAAAATTATTAATGATTATGTAACATTAAATATTAACAAGCTTCAATTTCAAGCGTGTTAAAAATTTTGTAATTTTAAATCAATTTAATTTAATGGTCAAGGACTACTAATGTAGGCGTTAAAGTGGTCATCACTTTTCAAGTTGAATTTTTCAATGTCTAACTTTATTATTTGTGCATACACACATGTAAAAAATAATAAAAGACCAATCCTACAAAATATTTTATGTTTGTTCTCTTAGACATTTAACAAATAGTAAAATAGCATCTCTGGCATGAGAATAATATTTTTTTCACATGACAATACAATTTACAATGCACATCAGAAAATTGAGATTAATTTGTTTATCTGTAATATTTCTCCTCACAATTTAAATCATCTTAATCTTTTTTTTATTGTAATAAAAAGTATTACAATTTTCAAACTTGAAGAAACAACTGTCAATAGAGAGAGAGAGATGGGATTTAATAATAACAAGTGACAATAGCCACAACAATGTAAAGATTTGTATATGTTCACCTTGCGTCTGAGAGTACTCATACCTGTACAGAATCTTAGAGAGAGAGAGAGAATAACTGAAGAGCTGTCTCTCAAGCGAATCTCCCACTGGCACCTGAGCTCGTCTTAATTTCTATTGTACCCCAGTCTCTACACCGACCACCGACTGTAACTTCATCAAACCCTTGGCGTCATCCTTACCATTAGGATCCTCTTTTGTGTGTGTGTGGTGATTCGAGTGTGATACTCAAAAATTGTCAACAAAAATATTTTTCCAAAAAAACAAAAAAAAATTATAGTTTTATCTCACTATAAAACCTACTGGAACGTGAATTTCTTGACCGCCATTCTTTTGACAGACAACCCTCAACAATAAAAGTTTACCTTGTGTGTTTTATAATATCATTAAGAAAAAGTGAAGGAAATTAATAAAAATTTTAAATTTAATTCCTCCTCAAACTCAAAAAATACAACTTAATTTTTTCATGGGACGAGGTCAAAACGTGCATCAAATGTAAAAGAGAGTCGTGAAATATTTTTGTATTTGTCAAAAAGAAGAAAAAGACTGTTTTTCTTGTGGATTGTGTTTATATGTGTCACGTTGATACTGATTTGAAAATTATTGGGTAATTTTCATCAAAATATCTTCATCTGTAATTGAGAAGAAGAAGAAGAATATAATTTTTTTGCATTATCATTCAATTCGTGTCAGACTTATTTCCTCATATGGAAAAACGACTACAATATTAAAAATATTTTTCAACTCAAATTCTAAAACATGCCGGCTACCTTCTTTTAGACGATTCATGTAAGTTAATGATAGCAATTTTTTTATTCTATGTCACGTCCTTGCCAAAAAACGAGTACAGTCAAGTTGACAACCATTTATTTTTTTGGTACTGTCAGTGTCCACGTCAACAATTAAGGGAGATGTAATGATCCTCATAATTATTTTACCTTTTTTTGTGTCCTTTTGTAACAAATGAAAAGAATGTGATGACAATTTTTACATTTAATTCTTCTATAAAATCTGCTACGAACAGATGTATGTACATATTGGACAGTTTCCTCTATCCTTTTAGTCTTAATTTTTATGGTCAATTTAATTTAAAAGAAAAAAAACAATTAGCAACAACAAACAAAAAACAACAATAAGAAATTGCCATTTGATGATTTTTATTCAATTGTAAAAGTCTACATTAAAAAAGGAAGAGGGTCAATTGTCCATGTACAGGTTTATATTTGTTACCGTCATGTTACTTTTTTTACCAGAGTTAGTGTACAGTTAAGTTATGGTGATTAATGAGATTGGGAGACTAGGGAGAGAGAGAGGATACATTTTTTTAATGGGGTGTAATAAATAACAAGAGGTTTAATTTTTTTTAAAGTCCCGATTGATCCACAAATTAATTACTCTTGTCATTTGTAAAATAATACTTTTAATAGTTTAATACATAAATAATGTAAATAAGATTAAATACAACTTTTTTTTGTGTATACAAGTTACAAGTATTATAATTTCAACCACAATAAATTATTTCCTCCAACTTCAGTTCTCTCTCTCTCTCTTCCTCTGTAAACATGACTGGCTATCATTTGTAAAAAAATAATTGTCTCTTTTATTAGTTAAAATAATTATTACTTTTTTACTCTCAACTTCCTATTAATTACTCTATTGTCCTGTCCACTTAAAATGAACATGAGCTTTGGTAGTAATAGCCATTGCAAATTTAATTTTTTAATAATTAAAAACAAGGTTTGTCCATCAAACGGCACCTTTAGACTTGAACACACACACAAAAGTTTCCGCATTGAACATGACTCGAGTCTCGAGTGAAGCAAGAGAGAGAGAGAGAGAAAAAAAAAATGTTAAAAAAGCGGGACTTGAAAATCCCATGTGTGATTTTTTTTTCTACTTTTTTTACACTGTACAGTTCTAAAAAGAAAACTGAGTCTTGAAAATACATTAAGCTACAATATAATACAATAGCTAATACTGATAGTATCATTTACACTTTGCGTGTGTCAAAAAAAAGAAAGAGTGCAAAAAAATCATTTAAATTCTAACGGTCATATGAGTTTGCACAATTTTACACTCAAAAATTTAATTAATGAGGTTGAGAGATTAAGAAACAAATAATAATATTTTTTTTTTAAATTCAATGAGGTGTAAGGTTACTAACAATTAAATAAAAACTAAAAAAAACAATGAAGGTAAACGGGGACAAAATGGATTTTTTTTCTATTTCTTGAAAAGTTTGTTGTTGTTGTTGTCTATCCCTTTATTTATATCCAGAGACAAACATTTATTCTTCCCAAAGCTCCATAATAGCCTGACGATGAGGATATGGTGTAATGTCCCGTGACATTTTGTAATACCTCAAGAATAATCTACAATGTGAATGTATGCAAAAAAATAGAAAGAGAGAAACAATAAATTGCAACATGGTTACAAAAAAAAATACAGGAGCATGGAGGCTAATTCCAATGAAATGAGGGGGCCATTAGTAAGATTGCAAAGTGTCTGAAAAAGAAAATTTACGATTAGTTTGCATACCATAAGACAATAGCAGAGAGAGAGAGAGAGAGAGAGAGATGTTCTAACCTATGGATAATGGTAGAGAGAATCAAGATGTACATGTATGAGGCTAACGTGTATAACGGAAAGAGGTTTTAGCAGAGAGTCTTAAATGACCCATTGTGTCTTTCATAATATTCTCCCACTGTTGGAATATTATATATATTGAAATAATCTTGTAGCATGGCATTAGAGTCTCAAAAAACTTCAAACTTCATTTCCTTTCCTTTTGACTAAACTTCCGTGGAAAAAGACAACAACTTTTGGTTTGCTTTGTTACATGGCTCGACCTTTGCTTCATTTTTTTTGCCTCTCTCTCAGCCACACTAACATAACACACAGAGTTGGTCTTCACGCTGCATTTACAGCCCCGACATGGAAATTATATGGGTTTTCATACAGTTTTCTACATGCAGATAATCCTCCTCCTCCTCGTCCTCTATTGCATAACATGAAATATTTTGATGAAAACAAGTCTCTTGCACATTCACCGTAGTCACTGTATTTAAGATTTTGAGATTATGATGGGAATAACTTTGGAGCATGACTCCAACAAGTTCTTGTTATTTTTTTCCCTCTATTATTCATGTGTGTAAATAATTTAACGTTTGACTAAGGACGAATCAAGCGAATACTTTTACTGTCACTAAGTCTAAAATTTTCTTCTTGTTGTGTCTCAGTTCCCCGTTCCTTTTTTTTGACCAGAATTTTAAACCGAGAAGTCTAAATGGGAATATTTCCACTTTAATTTCATTATACATTTATTCTTGTATTAACTGTACTTGCATGACTCTATTTTTTTTTTCTCTCTCTCTCTCTCTCTCTTGAAAGTGATGATGAGTATTTTACACAGACACAAAAAAAGTACAGATAATTCGCATCTTGACAAATTTCACCCCTCCTCCTCCTCCCCTTCCTTTTTTTGCTTTACCTATCATTTTTCGTCCCCTCAATTAATGTACAAAATATACTTTTGTACCATGAAAAAAAAGATTTTCTCTCTACTGAGGACAAATTGAATAGGAGAAAAATATGAGAATGAGGAAATGCAAGAGATGGACAGGAGCTTTTAACGAATTATAAAATCACATGGTGACTTTGACTTGTGTGTATACAAGTTAAATTTTATAACGTAATCACATATAATAAATTATATATCTTGTCTCATCTTTTTTTCTTTTCAGATTTTTACTCGTTCACAAAGACCCAAGTGAGGGAGAGGGAGAGAGAGAAGCGGCTCGTGCAAGTTGCAACATAATTTTTTGAGAATATTCATGTGAATAAAAGTTGATATTAACAAAAGTTGTATGAAATTAAGGGAGACTTGAGTTCAACTTTTATTTTGTTTTTTTAAATTTTTGTGGTAACTTGGAAAAGTGTAGTTTGTACAGATAAACTCCCCAATTATTACAGTCTCCATGTTTTTTTTCATGTGAGAGATTTAATGTAGACAAAATATTATATATATATTGTTATTGTTATTATTTTTCTTTTTTACCGTGTGACTCCAATTCCTCATCTTAAATTGTTTAGGCTTTGTCTTGTTACCCTGAATGTGAACCGCAAGTTTAAATTCTTTGTGCTTCATTACAACACCAAATTATTTCCTCCATTTTATCTCTCTCTCTCTCTTGTGAATGCCAGTGTGTGTGTTTCCTAGCACAAAAAAAGGGAAGTGACAAGATCCGGATTATTTTTTTTCACGTGATTTTCTCACCAAACTCCGTCACAGAAGAATTTTGATACCAGAAAAAGAAGAAGCCAAAAAAAATTATTCAACATGATCTCCAGTTTCATATCAAAGGTACAATTTTTTTATCATTTATTGGTCTTCCTTGGGCATATTATAGAAATGTTACAAGTAAAATTTTATATTATTTTTAGTATCCCTTCAAGTCCTCACGTAATATGCAACCTTGCGAGTATCTGTATATATACAGATGTATGAAGCATATTTTTTCTTTGCTTTTTTGTATGAGTGTACTTAGTAAGTCATAAAGGTCTCTAGTTTGAGTTTTTTTATGTGAAATTTTTGGCCCTAGAGAAATATTTCATGAGGATAAGAACCATAACTCTTACTTTAAAAATAAGATGATGGATTTTTATATTTTATACAGCTTCCCATCGGCTTATTGATATAATCGATTTTTATGGAAAACCCTCTCTCTCTTGCAAAATCTTTTTTCATTTATGGTGTAGACTTGGAGCCTTGGAGGACCTTTTCATGGAATGGAAAGTCAAAATCTGGGTATTATTGGAAATTCTAATGGGGGAATTTGTCCATGTAAAAAAACATTTTCAATGCTAGTAGTATTTACAGGGATTCTTCTTGGAAGCGGAGATTGAGAGAAGGGGGGGGGGGGAGTTCACCAGTTAAATGTTGACTCCGAAAAGTTTTAGTAATTTTTTTTTACTAAATATCTAAATATTTTAACATTTTGAAAAAAAGAGTATTATTTCTTGAGAAAATTAACATTAGCTTCTCATTTAATTTTGCATAAAGAGAGAGAGAGATGGCCTGTTACATGGCTAATCCATATAGGAATGGGGATGATACGCACAAATTGAGTTTTCTCACATTGAATAACTCTTTTGAAATTAAATCCCTTGGTCTCGCTTCCAATCTTTTGTATGGTACATACATGTTATTATGTACCTCATGTGTACAAGATGCACAAAAATAAATCCAATAAGTTACTAAATTAATTTAGGAAAGGTAAATTTTCATGAGGTTTTGTTGTTTGTCTTGTAGTATAAATTTTAATAGTGAGTAATAATTATAAAATGGGGTGTTTAGAAAATACAAAATAAATACAAAATTGAGAGAGAGGAAGAGGGAGAAAAGACATTAATGCAGTTAAAATCCCATTAATCCTGGAATTCGTTGAGTCGTTAATAAGATAAAGCTTATAGATACTCCCGTACCGTACGAGACCTTAACAGATGTGTCGTTGTGCACGGAGTTTATTAAATAAAACATTTAGATTAATATCCTCCCCATGCTTTCCAGCTATCAAGGTGAGCATTACGGTTTTTTTTAATTAATGAGATATTCTATACATCCTTGTGTGTCCTTTATTGTATTTATAAGCTTGGAATTTGGGATAGCTTCCCAAATTCAAGGATACGTGTGTGCCACACACACTGTGTGGATATTCAATTATTGGAATGACTAGGACTAGGGCATGTGTGGTCATTACCATTAATTTAACGTGTCATGTTAATTGAGCATCAGGGAGGAAATGATGATGATGTGTCACTTGTTGGCATTTACCGTCAAAATGTATGCACACACTCATAATTTGTTTGTGTCTCATGCAGGAACGTTAACAATTTTTTTTATGACTAACAAATCACTATAATGACCAATTTTTTTTGATAATTACAGGTAATTGTTGGACTCTTCATGCCCATGATGATGACAAGAATTTCAGTTGAGTCGGCTCTCATCGGGGACTACTGTAAAAATGATGGGGATTGTTTACCAAAACTTTCACAATGTGAAGGATCCAAATGTGTTTGTAAACCTTATTCAATAGCAGCCAATTCTACAACTTGTTTACCTGGTAAATGATCTATGAAAAATATTCCTTTTTTTTATTTATGGAGTATCTAGTAGGCAACTTTATTTTTTCATAATTTATTCCCTTAAAATTTGTCTCCATTATTTATGTGCGTACAAAAAAAGAATACAAAGATGAGAGTCAGACAATGGGAAAGTTGAACACTTTTTTTATCCCCATAAAGTATTTTTTCAATTTATCATAATTTATGATTCATAAAATAAAAAACATTTACTTTCTCCATGGAGTACTATTTAAATTGAATGATAATACAGGAAAAGTTTTTTATGATGATGGAAACTTTTTTTTCTTTTGGTTTTTTTTACTAGTCAAATTTTATTTTAATGAACATCATTATAATAAATAATTATACACAACAACATTATCTTTATTTTTTTATTCTCTCAAGAGAATTTTATGTAAATGACAAGAGTCAAGAGAAAATATTTTTGTGAGGTGTAGTCGTACAAGGGAATTTATGAGAGTTGTCAAAATTGAGTCAAAATGAATAATTTTTCCATAGTAAATTCCATAAATAGTTAAAATAATCTGACACACATTTTCCTTTTAGAGGGAAAACACACAACAAACAAACATATACTTGCATCAATATTTACAAAATATAAACAAGGCACTTTTCTTTAGCTCTTTATTTCCGGTGGTAAATAAATAAAGTGAGAATATTCATATCCAACTTTACCTTGTACGAAAATTTTTCTTCCGTTCTATTTTACATTGGATTTTATTTCAAACATTAAAATATTTAATAATATCAAAGATTTTCTTTTGAAAATAATTCAGATCACTCTCAGTCATTTCCATGAATATTTGTAAATCTAGAATGAAAATAAAAACAAACTCATCATAAAAATGTTTATTGAAGGAAGAGCTCAAGAATTAATTCTTAATTCTGTCACGTTTTATACAATATTAAAAAATATTTATATGTACATATAACTACAGGTTGAAAGAATTAATTAAATTAATTGAAAATTTTCCTTTGAATGGCAATATCCCAAATGTCTGTGGCATGGATAAGAGAGAGAGAGAGAGAGAGAGAGAGAGAGAAATTTCAAAGCTTTTGCTTTTTCTAATCAAACGACCAAATAAAAAAAAATACTTTCTCCAACTCAAATAATGTTTGTGAATACAGCTGGAGATTACATAAGGTGAATTTTATGGTTACATAATCAGATGAGAATTTGCATAAGAACTTGAGATTAAAGCTATCAATCCAATCCTAAATCTCAACATTTTATAGTCAAAGTAATACCCAAAAACCTATACAGAATAAAATTGTGTACAGAAGGGAATAAGGATTTGTAAATAGAATAAAAAATTAGAATTCTAAAATAAAGTCCCAACTTCAACACCCACTCTGACAATTGACATGGCTGAGGCTGAAGAGTTGGTCTAATCTGAATTTAGCAAGGAAGATTGTCTAAATTGAGAATTTAAATTGCAAGATCAGTTTAAAGAGAGAGAGAGAGTGAGAGGGTATAAAATGAAAATAAAAGATATTTTTGTATCAAAACCAACACAAGCTTTTCCTTTTAGGTAATGTCAACAAAACGAAACTTTTTTTTTCACTAAAGTAGCCATGAACTCTAGAGAGAGAGAACATTTCGTTGTTCTTTGTTAAAAATCTTTTATTTATATTCATGAGAAAAAAAAGAGGATGAAATGACTTGAGACTTAAGATGCCTTTAGATAACATTTTTTTCTGTATCCTTTTATATAAAAACATTATATGTACATTTTTTATAGCTGCCTTAGTTTCTTTTCCTACTTTTCTTCTTTCTTTTGCGTGTGATTTTCAACCAGAAGATTATCCGTATCTGCAAACATGGAGAAGCCCGTGTATTGTGTTGACCAAGTTTAAATGACATCACATACGTACATATATTTGTACATGTGCATGAAAATCTTTTATAAATAGTTTCACTTGTTCTCCATTTTTAAACGAATTGTAAGGCACCTCTGCGTCCATTGTAAATGATACACGAGAGATTAGAGAGAGACTTGTACAGGTGGGGAGACTAAAAATATAAATTGCAGGTATAAAAAAATCCACAAACTCACCGTAATCGTCTGGTTCAGTATTTGTGGATGAGTAATAGAGATACATAAAGAAAAAGGATGAATGAATGAGATGACCATGAAAAAAAGAGCAGTTCATTACACACACAAAGTCATCATCATGATGAGAATGCGATGCTTGACCTCGACTCTGTGAAAAACAGTCAAGAGTCTCAAAGTCTCAGACAATGTGCTACCAGTATGATAATAATAAATAATATCTTAATACTTTTTTCATGCCTTGTTCACTTCAATTGTCTCTCTCTCTCTCTCAAAAAACGAATTTACTCCCTCACGGATCCCCGATTTTGTAACTTTATATTCTGTACACATTTACACTTGCTGTCTGTTTACTTGAATGAGCTGTATGAGTAAAATATAAATTGAATAACTATATTTTAAACTGACCATTATATTATTTGACAGGCACTCAACAGTAAAGTGAATACCCTACCCCTTGTACTAATCGTAAGGTTTAGGTGTAGACACAAAAGTTTTTTTTTTTTTAAAAAGTAACATCTTTCTCTATTTGTATTTATAAGATAAAGCTCTGTAGCTTGAACTCTCCTGATTAACAAGAAAACAATTTCATGTGTTAGTACCAGTGCAGTACTTTTTTATGTTACTTCAATTCTATTTTCGTCTAAAAACTCACTCAACTTTTCCACATGGTTTTGGGCGATGCAAAAAAGTAGAGTTTTGTATGATATCCAATTATAAACTGATTGACAATTATTTATTTATTGACAATATATTTTACAAAAAGCGGATTCTTTGACTTGAGGAAATCATTTTTTTTATTGTTGTGAAAATATTTCTTGTCTTGAAATATATCTGTAATTGGAGAGTACACACCAAGAGTAATATTTGTTGAGAGATAATAGACAAGTTGTAGAGAAAAAAGATAAGGAAAAAGAAATAGAAATAGAAATAAAAAAATAAGTTTGGGGAGACTCGAGCCTTTGAGTGCGCATGCGTAGACAAAAAGAAACGAAGTCTGCACATGCGATCTCAAGTTCCTCCCTTCAAAACTTATTTTTTTATTTCTATTTCTATTTCTTTTTCCTCATCTTTTTTCTCTACAACTTGTCTAATACAAAATGACTTTGTATTATTTAATGGGAAAAACCAGCTTCAATAACTTTTTCTTGTCTTTAGTCCTTCCTAAAAATTGCAAATCATTCTCTCGTTGAAAATCAAGTTATATATAATATACACAGGAGGTACATATATAATACTGGTATCTACACAAAAGAAAATTGATGCCCTGAAATACTCTTCCATGACTTACTTTATTCGTTTAAATACCATTTAAGTTTTTTTCTCTCTTCTCCTTAAACTCTTTCTTTCTACGGCTGTTCACCTTTTTAAAAAAAATTTAAAAACAAAATCATAATTGAGGGGCTCATTGTTTCAAATTAGTTATTTTTTCTCCATCAGTTATACAGACTAGATTTTTATTTTTGAATTAAAGATGGATTCATCATTTTAAAGGCAGTGAAAAGTTTACTGTATATTTTTGCAATACAATAAAATAACCATATCTCGTTAGGGTGATGGTGTTGTACTTGTACAGGTAGTTTAAAAAATATATAAAAGATTATGGGTAAATGAATAGGGAGATTATAAAAAGAATATTAGCCTTTTAAAATCATTTGAGAGCAAGTATTTGTATTACTTAACATGGATAATGCTTGTCAGTGCAAGAAGCATGGCCACGTAATAAATTACTTGATCCACCCCATAGGTTATACAATTAGAGAGAGGGAGAGAGGAAACCTATAATTTTAACAAAATTATCCAATGACCATATACAACAATTCTATACACACTTTTATTCCAAAGCCATTTAAGGTCCTTTTTTATGAATAGCTTGTTTTTCTATCAAAAAGTTTAAACTTCTTTTGTCTATAATATCCAAGTTTTTTTTCTTTTGATGAGCTTAACTTTGACTTTTTGGTATTAAGCATTCTCCTCAGAACTGAATAATAGATTTAACTGTTTAATTATTAGTCTCTTTACTTTGTAAAGTTTTTCCAGTACATGTTGATTTTTTAAGTAAAATAAAACTCATTTTTCAAAAAATCATCTCTCCTTATTGTTGAACTTTTTTTTGTGTAAAATAAAAATTTTCAACTTTTTCTATGTATTAAAATGCAATACATCTTAGAAAAAAAAAGTTTGACAACTTTTTATATAAAATAAAGCACGCGAGACTCTTCTAATGCAATTGTAATTTACTTAGAAAAAAATATCTGTACAGCTAGTTGATATTACAAAAAAATGGTATGAATAATTTATCAAAATGTTATCTTACATTCTTTTGGCATAAATTCCCTTTTAATTACCCGATTAGTTTTCTACAAAAGGAGAGATTTTTATTGTCCATGCTAAAGAAAATGATTTACAATAACATGAAAAGACACGCTTAAATTTCAATGTTATTGGATTATAACGGCATTAATAACAATAAATTTTAAAAAATGTCTACATCAATACTTAATGTGTTGAGAGAGAGAGAGAGAGAGATTTAATTTAATAAGTGGTATTTTAAATTTTTGTAAACGAATTAAATATTTAAAAATCTTGACAATTTACTCTTCACGTTAGCTCTAAAGGTAAACCACAAATATTTTTCATTGTGTAATCTCATCCGCTATTCTCTACAAAATGGAATTAGGATGCCACAGTAGTCTTCAATGAGAAATTTCAAAGGGAGCCGTCATTACGTCTTCATTGAAATATTTTATTTCGGAGAAATGAATCAAAATTTCTCAGAAGAAGAGGCCAAAATATTTTTACTATAAACATTCCATCTCTCACTCTCTCTCTTTGATCTCATCCTAATACATAATTTTATACGTAATGTAAACGAAGCGACTAAAATCCTGACCTTTTTTTAAAAAAATTCTTGGAAAAATAATTCTATCAATTCTATCAGTAAAATGATACGAGTATTATATTTTGACTTTTGTACAATGTACATTAACTAAATACAACAAAAAAATGAATTTACAGAGAGAGACCGTGGTTTTGAAATTATGGGAAATTGTTCGGCTTTCTCAAGAAAGAGAGAGAGAGAGCGATCATAAATAGGCGTAATTTTATCTGTTCAACTTATATGGCTCCCCGACTGCCTGTAGAGTTTATGAATAATTGACAACCATTTTCCGCGTCTCTGTTCCGAGTTGTACTGTACATTTTCTAATGTAGAGACAGAGACTAGAGAGAGAGAGAGAACTGTAAATTCCACAAAAATTTTCTTCTTGAATGAATCCAACAGAGAGAGAGAGAGAGCGAGAGATAACGGAGAAAATTTAGCATGGAAATATAATGGATAGGGAATATGTGACTCGAAATATTTTTTGTAAGTCTATTTTGAATTTTCTCTCTATTGTTTTCTCCTCTGACGCATATTTGCGCATTCACATGAATGCGTTTTGTACATTAATGCTTGTTAGTCTATTAGACTCAATTGAGTGTTCGTTCCGCTTGTCTGGACATGGATAATATTATTTACTCTAATTTTCAAATTATTCACAAATAAATTTCATGGCTTCGTCCCTCTCCATTCTTATCCACAATTGACCATTAGCCATTTTGTTGAGCTTTTTGCTTTAATGGAAAATAAACTAAAATAGCTTCAATTTAATTTGTAGTTTGTTTACTCTTCTCAATTTAACTTTCACTTTCCCCCTTGAAAATTAAAAAAAAAAAAGTGTACAGGAGTCACCTACAGATATACGTACAAATTACAAGATGAAGAATATATGAAGGTTGATAGTTTGAAAAATAAAATATTATCAAGGAGTAAAGTTTATTAGTCCTTTGAGAGGGAAACCACAGGAGTTATGCGTGTACCACAAAATTGCATAGATTTAATTCAGTCCATTCTCTCATTCTCTATTTATACATGTATATAAAACTTTTCTTATATGGGACGGAGATTTATGGGTTTTAGCCATATCCATGATTTCCTGTTGACAACTAGCCTAGACGTTTTTTATCCATGATATAGCCAACTATTTTGGATGTACATACCTAGTACGAGTGGCATGGATGTGGACGTGATTTTATGGAGGACGCTCTCAAAATCTAGAGTGCCTCTACCTCCACCACTTCCAATTTCATGTGTCATGCATGGATGATGGATTCCAACCAAATTTAATTTTTTTTCCAACTTTTTTTTCCATAAAAATATGTATTGAGAACCAAAAAATAGGATGGAGACCTCAATTTAATTTGTAAATAAATAAAAAAATCCAATTTGTAAAACTAAATATTTAAATTAACCCAAGATTGACAAGGGCAGTCAATTGAATTGACTCAATTCAAATCTTGTGAGTTGGTCACTTTTTTACAAATACACTGGTACTGGTACCAGTAAAATTGAAAATTGGATTTTGAACAATTTCAATGGATAAATGAAAGTGAATTGTCATGTGTCCAATATATTTTACAATAAGTCCTAGTCTCCTTTTTTTTCTATTTAATGTCAAATTTAAATGTAATTTATGGTGATAAAAAATTGAACCTTTTTTTTATATTTTTGTAATCAACTTTTATTTCTTTAACAGGATCACTTCTTGGATTTTCTTGTGAAGTGGACGCCCAGTGCCGAATTAAAGTTCCTACTAGTGGATGTGTGGCCAAAGTTTGTGCCTGTTCTGATGGATACGTTGCCTACCGTCGTCACACTTGTCTTGCCCGTAAGCACAAAAATTCTTTGTTCAAAAAAAAATTCTCTTCTTAATACACTCTCCTTCTTTTTGCCTTGGCAAAATCTTTTTTTTTGTATGGAAAGTCTTAAATGTATAGAAAATTTGGATGTTGGTGTCATCGTTTCGGACAATACAAAAAGAGGATCGAAATGCGTATAAAGACAAGGACAATTGATGAAGATTGATCACATAGACATCTCTATATAAAAAACATAAGGGGGATAGAAGAAGAATAGATAATAGGGAAGATTTAATACATTTCTCACATAAATTTCATCTCTGTCTTACTCCTTACTCTCTCTCTCTCTAGGAAATGTAGGGAGGTAGCCATTACCATTAGAGTGTTGTTCTGTTACTAAACTTTTTGGTGAGATCGATCTCCCACTAATTGGTCAAGTCCTTCCATTTCCTTTTTTTTGCTCAAGCTACGAGTACAGTTTCTGTTTTATTTAACCTTATTTTAAGACTGATGATTCTTAAGTATGAACACAGAAAATCTTGTTGAATCGATTTTAAGCTGAAAATGAAATTGGAGCTGGTGCTGGTGTTTACTTTGAAAATATAATTCTCCAGAGTTTGTCTAGACATTTTTTAGTCATTTGGGAAAATGCGTATGATGTGATACGTAACTCACATTTATTTTTTTGATGTTTTTCTTTCTCATCCTTTACTTTTCCCTTACCTTTACAATATTAATTAGAAAGTCTGAAATGTTTAACATTGAGTTAATTAAACTGTGTGTTATCTAATAGATTCATATTCATATTTACATTTTGTATTTTTTTTTCTCTCTGTAAATAGATTCTTGTTTGTTAAATAAACTTTGGGGAAAAAAAAAGTTTTTGGATTAGCAAAAGACTTCATAAAATGAAGAGAGTATTTTTTTTGCTACTAATTAGGATTCTAATTTTAAAATTATTTTTCATGCTTCATGTATTTTCATTGGTGAAAATGTTTTTCCTTTGAGGAACTTTTTTCTGAATGGTTTTTTTTGCCCTGTACTTTTTTTACATAGCGGCCAAGTTGGGGCAAATTTGTTTTGAGAATGAACAGTGTGGACTATCGGATAGGGGAAGCTATTGCAAATTTGTCGTGCCAAAAGTTTTCGGCAGATGCCAGCCAACGTTTGCAATTGCACGTAAGTTTATCTTTGTTACCTTTATCAATCCTGTAATTTTAATTGTGGTTAAAATTCTTTGAATTAATATTGTGCATTCTGCACAATAAATTTTACAATTAATTATTATTACAAATGACTTTTATTGTACAAGAAACCGTACGTAGTCTATGGGGAAAGTTGAGGGAAAGAAAAATTGGGGAATGTTTCCACTGACAGAGAAACATTGCCAAAAAATTTCAGTGGACAAGTGGATAAATATTTATATTAATAAATTGAGAAAGTTGATTAAAACAACATAATTAAATTCTGATGACTAGATTAGCCAACCGATATAATTAAAGGAAGAGTGTACATACATAAAAAAAACTTTTTACATATAAAATAAAAGAAAACCGTTTGAATTTACATTTGCTTCACATTAAATTCCCTAAACTATTAACTCTCTGTAACAATAAATTGAGTGTTGCCATGCAATACATGAGTACATTGTACAAGTAATCTTTTGTGGAATAAAATTTTCAAATTCTCTTTAATACGTTATTTCCGGCTTTATCGCCTTTCTGCACACACACAAACACGAAGTGCGTGTAAAATATAAGAGTGAGAGAGCAAGTTGGTGTGTGTCCACATCAAAGAATTTTTTTTATGTTGAAATCAGGTTTATCAGTAAACTACAAAATAAATTATACAAAATTCCTTTTTTTCCCTTTTCATCATTAAAGATTTAAACAACTTGTACACATGTAATAAAGGACTTGAACCCCAGATTGAAATTTTTCGCAACAACTTTGACAACATGCAAATGTTATCATTTTTTAGTAAAAATTAAATAAAATGTATTTCCTCGTGGCTCATGATTTAACTAAATATCAGTACCGTAAAAGAGAGGGGGGGGGGTCTAATATTATGTGAGTGTACTTGTAATATTAAAGTAAAGCGGAAATTCAGAGCTTGAAATATGAAAATGAGTAAAATAAAAGTCAATTTTAAATTTTAGTATTTTCTGTCCTGTAATTAAGTAGTATAAAAAAAATTATTTATAATGGATGGGATTTAAAATGTAGGGAGACTGGGTGAGCCCTGCCACGAGGACAAAGATTGTTCAATGTTGAATGCCTACTGTCAACGTAAATTGGATGGGCAGAGTGTGTGTACTTGTGATATTGCTTTCACTCCCTCGAGTGATCGACGTCGTTGCCAACCAACCTACAGAAGCCTCCTAACTCCAGCATCCCTTGGGTATGAAGTTTTTTTTGTCTACTATGAAAAAAAGAGTTAAAGTGACCGTGTCTTACATAATATGAAAGCTTTAGGCTCTCTTTAGCTTTACAAAATTCTAATTGTCTGTCTCCCCTTCTTTACAGTTACCCATGTCACGCTCACCTCCAGTGTCAGCTGTCTGACCCCAATTCTATTTGCCACAAGGGAATTTGTGACTGTGTTGCATCCCGCCATTCCTTGTGTAGTGCGAAACGCACTGGATGCCCTCCAAATACTTTTCAAGTAAAGCTAAAGCTCTTTTTACTTTCAATAAGCCTTTTTTTTAATCTTCAAATTTAGGACACCCGGTCTCCACATAATACATTTTAGGCTTTAATTTGTTTTTTATACAATTTAAATTACAAAATGTGGAATTTATTTAAATATTTTAGTGTGAATCGGATGGAAAATGTATCAGTTCTTTTTTTATTTGTGATGGCAAAGTAAGTTTAAATTTACTAAGTAGTATAGTTAAATATCAAAATAATTTAACAAAATATTTTTTAAAAGGTCGACTGCCTTAAAGACAAATCAGATGAAGCAATGTGCAATTTTGAAACGACGGAGTGTCCACCTCAAGCTTTTCAGTGTGATGAGCATCTTTTTTATGGGAATGTATCAGACAATTTTCAAAATAATAATATAGAAGAACCTCGAAGGGGAGTTAAATGTATTGCTCGATCTCGTCTTTGTGATGGAAAGAAAGATTGTCCTCATGTAAATTAAATTAAATTAATTAAATTGAATTTTATTTTTTATTAAATTAAATGTTCTTTTTGAAGGGCTCTGACGAGTTTGGCTGTAAAGGAAGGGACAAATGTCCACCAGGAACATTTCAATGTGCCACAACAAAAGAATGTCTCCCAGAATTTAGATTTTGTAATGCCATAGCTGACTGTAAAGATTTGAGTGATGAGAAAGAAAAATGTCGAGTTGAATTTCAACCCTCTGACTACTGTCCATTTCGATGTGACAATGGTCTTTGTCGATCATCTGCCATTGTTTGTTCGGGAATAGACGGTTGTGGTATGTCCAAAAAAATAATATTCAATATTTAATGTTGATTTTGAAAATTTTTTTTTGACAAACTTTACTTTTATTTTAGGTGACGGGTCAGATGAGAAAAATTGTCAAGTTTGTCGTAAGTTTTTTTTTACTTTTATAAACTTCCACAATATTGTTGACATTTTGACATTTAATATTCTTACACATTCACCACTTAAAAAAATAGTTAAATTTTTTATCAAAAAATATTCTCATCATGAATATCTCTAGCCATCTCTCTTCCCTTCAGATTGTCTCATACAATTCTGTCAAGACGGGGTGGGGTGACATAGTCAGTGGAGCAAAAGAATTAATTATTAAAGAACTTGCGAAACAGATTTTGTAAAAAAAAATCTTGCAAAAAAAAGCCATTAAAATAACTTGCTTCTTATTTAATGATATTTCTACTACTTTCATCTTCAAATTATACCAAGACAAGCCTGCCTGATAATCCCTGTCCTCCTTTAGCTCTGCACGAGAGTGAAAGCCCTTGTGACAACAGAGTGAAATGGGTTGAACACATTGACTGTATAAATTGTCTTGAAGAGAAAAGTCATGACACAATTTAATGGATAGTAAAAGTATTAATAAAAAATGAATCGAGTACAAGAGAAAGTCAAAAGGAGAAATTTTTCTTTTTTGTTTCCCACAAAAATTCACCCAAAAAAAGGGTATTTTATTTTTACTTTTTCTTTTACTGATTAGAGAAAAGTGTAATAAAATTGGAGATTATTTTCTGTCCGTTTGTAGGTTGACAGTCAGTAGTCTCCCCAAAAAAAATATTTGAGTGAGAAGGAAAGTACACGAAGAATGGTGAAAGTGACATTCTCCCTCCCTTTCCCACTTATCCAAAAAAACTTATCTCTTGTTATCCAAGAGTAATCATTCACAAGTGGAAAAAGTTTAAGGAAAAGAAGAAGGGAAACATGGAAATGTCAAAGGAAGACTTTGTTTTTTTTTATTTTCACTCCCCTTATCAAGACCCAAGTATTTCTGTCATGTTTCAACATTTCTTGAGGTGGTTTTTGACTTTACTCTCCTTTTCCCCTCCTCCCTTTTTAGTTGACAGTTCCAGCAGTTTTCTCCTTTTTTTGTTCTTTGTTTATGTGAGTGTATTAGGGAGAGGGAGAGAGAGAAAGATGGAGAAAATAAAAAGAATTTATTTCTATTTTCATGGAGTCTCCTCTCTTTATAGAAGAGATTCCAAGTTACAAAGAAATTTTTGATGATATCTTGGTCATACTCCACCTAATGCATGGAACGATATGTATAAAGTACAGAGTCATTAAAATAATGTCGGGAGTTTTATAAATCTGAAAAAAAATAATAATATTAAAAAGTTTTTCTCTCAGTAAAAATCCTTTGATTTGATTAGAGTCAAAAGAAATGATGTTTACAGTCTTGCAAAAAAATTATTTAATTATTTTTTTGTCTTAAAATTTATGTCAATATTTTAACTCTAAATAAAATTCTAATGAGTTAAGAGTTAACTTAAAAACTTTTTCCAACACTTACAAAAAGTGTGAATGTACTCTGTATACTTATGTTATGTATATTCTAACATAGAAGATTATTTATAGAAGAAAAAGTTTTCAAAAGTTTTTTTTTAAGTCTTGGCTTGAGTGTGTGTTTTTTGTATAAAATAAAATTTTCAGCCATATTTATAATTTGTACACAAACCCACTTCATGGGGGTTACTTCCTTATGTATTCAAGGACAAGTTGATCATTTACACTTAAACTTTAAATTGTGATGATTGTACAAAGAGAGAGAGTGCTCTTCATTTTTTTTATTTCAAAAAAGTGGGTCACTTGTAAAGATTCTTTTTTAAGCTAAAAATGGTCTTGTGTTAACACTACGACTCTTACAGTGTAGGCTCTCAGCTGTAGACACATGAATGTTAATAATGTTTACAATTTAGTTTGGGTGTGAGGATAAAATAGTAAAGTATGATTTTTTTTTAAAAAAAACTTTTTTTATGGGCAAATATTTATACAGGTTGTCCCAGAGCCTCGCCGCCTTCATTTAAGAAGAACTGGACGACTTAACGAGGAAATAAGGCTGCTTCTTTTTTCTCCTCCCCCTCTCTCTACTTTTTTCCGAAGGCTAATGGGAGGGGAGGGGAAAGATTTCACTATGAAAATAATGTCGACAAGGACGCAATCTTCATTTCTTCCCGTTTTTTTCGTAAAGAAATTCCCCCTTGTAGAGAAAGAGAGAGAGAGTACAGGATAAGAAATAGCAAAAGTCTCTCTGATGGTGAAAGTGCATTCTCATTCCAAAAAAAACTATCATCCCAACCCACTTTTGTACTTACTCTGTATTTACCTTTGGATAATGAGAGAGAGAGAGAGGTCGGTGAAATGGGAGACATTAAGGGACAGCTTCTTTACCTTGCAAGATTTTTATTTATGTTTTTTTAACTATAGTTAACCTTATGTTATATATATGTACACATTGGGTTACCTCCTAAAGGGTCTTTTTTCTATATAAAAAAATAAAATGTGGTGTATTTATGTCATCTGTGTTCTATTTCAGAGAGGTTTTTTTTAAAGAAAAATATTTTAATCTCTGATTCATGTCAAGAGAAATTTGAATGTTGTAGGTATGTTTTTTAAAAAATAGTGTACAAAATGATTTTGTTGTAAGAAATGTTAACAATTTTTGTTTTATTTTGAAGAATGAATTTTATGTTTTTTTATAGTTTGATTTAATATTATTTTTTATTTATACTACATAACTCGATATAAAACTGACTGTGCAATAATATTTTACTAATGATGTGTTTATTTTTTAAACTATTCAAAAATAATTCCTAGAATTTCTTGTCCTCCCAGCAAATCCTCCCCGGTCTCCCTATTATAAAAGATACTCAAATAAATATGTTACTTGCAAATAAAAAAAAGTAATTGAAGAGGAAAAGTTTATTATTTTATTTTATAAAAGAAGAGAGCAAGAAAAGAATGTACGTGAATTGAATTGAGAGAGAGAGAGAGAGAGAGAGTTAAAAAAAATATGTGGACTTTTACAATTGTGTCATTTTGTTATGTATGTTATGTAAATTAAATTAAGATAAAATATTAATAATAATAAAAAAAATGTCACCAAATAACTGCTCTGAATAAATAATCAAGAAACGTTTTTTTAGAATTTAAATGAATTTTATATATCTTGAAAAAATACATTTCTTTCAACCTCAACCTGTGACTCAAGATTTGAAGATTGTCCAAAAAAAATAAATTGAGAGTTCAGTTTTGACATTGTCTAATCAAAGTTGAGAATCTTGACATTTGAAAAAAAATCATTGTCATGATAAATATGTACTTAAGTATGGCATTACTTATAGATTGTCTAACTTATCTCAATGAATCAAAAAATCTCATCAAAATTCTCAAGATCCATCGGGGAATATTTATGAGAGAAAATAGTGTAAATTTTTTGAGAAAACTAAAAAGGAAAAAAAAGGCCAAGAAATTTTGAAACCACAAATTTAACTTGAATGAAGTACCAAAAATTTGTTCTATTAGAAGCGAAAAGGGTCAAAAATAGAAGGAAATGGAATAATCAAAGAGGAACCGTGGGCTGTGAAAATGTCCTGTGGTATCTGTGAGTGTAGGTACGAGTATGAGAGTACTCTCTCTCTAATAATATAATACCCTCACGCCTTTAACAAGAAAGTCCAATTTTGTAACACCAATAAAATTGAGGGCATCCCCATGTATCTGACTGATCGTGCAGAATGATTGGGAAATATACGGGTAAATGTGTGTACACAAAGAGTAAAGAGAGTGGAAGTGAAGGGACACGTTAGAGAGCTAAAGATAAATTAAAGTTCAAAGAATGGATACGACCACTGCATTTTAGATGCCCTTGTCCCTTTCCCTTCCCCATAATATTCCCTTGACTTTACTGCGTCAAAATACCGTGTAGCATACTGAGATCATTCTCACTTTGTATTAGTGTCTCCATTATGTTCCATATTTCTTTTTCTCTTTGAATTAATTTTTTTTAAAATTTCACCTCGTTTCAGGGAATGTATCAAAGCCTAATGAAAAAGATGAAATGTTTTTTTTCTTCTTTGAATGATGATGAAATAATACATTTTATTTCATCTTTTTCTATTTTAAGATCTTTTGAGTTTCATCCATGATTGAGTTGTATTTATTTGTAACTCATATTTCTGTATGTAACGTGTTCTGTTTTTATTATTAGAATTCTCCCATTTCAAATAATATTTTTGTTAATTATCAATTTTGACAGGTAGGCAGCACTAGCTTAAATTGAAACTCCTTTTGTTTTGGAGATACCGTCCAATTTAATTTTTGTATATGAGATTTGAGCATGAGATTACAATAGGGGGAAATACGTAAAGGGTGAAGATTTTGTGAAAAAACGTTTTTTTTACAACTTAATACTCTTTACTTTTAATACTACAAAACATAATAATCTTTTAGTTCTGCCAGTTTCTCAAGGCCAACAACTTTTTTTTCATATAAACAGGATCTGTATTATGATATTAACTTTTTGACTAGCTCAAAATTTATTTTTTTGTGGAAATCATCCATTTGTCATCATTATAGGAATTCAGACTCTCCACAAAAATAATAATAGTTGACTTTGTTAAGTGTAGTGGCACACGTTGTACAGACATATATTGTACATTAATTTGTATCTTGATTTTCTCACAGTTTTTTTGAACCAAAAAAAGTTCATGTTATTTGATACACATTAATTTCTAGAATGGAAAATTTCCCTCTTTTCTACCTCTTGCAAAATATTTTGTTGAGTAATTAGAAATGCACTAGACTGTTTTTGTTCAGAAAAAAATACAATATTTTTTTAAAAAATTAAATATTTCACAACAATTTAAACAATTTTTTTAAACATGTACCTACTCTTCATATTAATTCATATCAAATTAAATTCATTCTCATTTCGACTTGCTCATTAGAGTAAAATAAACTATAGAAAAGACATTTTAATTATGTAATTTGAACATTTAATTACACAATTTTTTTTGAAAAAAAACAACGTAATAAAATATTTGTATTTTAAAATTTAAATAAATTTAAATTAATAAGGACAATTAAATTCCCTACAAATTGATCCAGATAGAAAACATTACCACAAAGAGAGAATTTAATTGTGTGGTAAGAGACATACAAACATGTGACAATTAAAATTTTCACTTCAACTTTAATGATCATCACCATCCATACTAACTAGGAAATGTATGGAGAAGAAGCGTATATAAATTACAACATATGAAAAAAACATTGACAGACACTACCGAGAGAGAGAGAATAGTTTGTTGTCATGTAGAGAAATATTTCACGTTCAAACTCTCGTCTAAAGCTAGAAAGGACAAGGACATGAAGAATACTGATCTGGAAAATTATACATAAATCATAATCTCAAAAGTATCCATCATGCATATTCATAACCGTCTCTCTCTCTCTCTCTCTCTCTCTCTCTCTACTTTTCCCCTACAGAGATAAACTGTACATGATAAAATGATCGGCACAGGTTAGCTAACCATTTTTTTATTAGCACTACATAATATTATACTCCACAAATCAATATGGAGGAAAAATAAATTAGTTTGTTTGTGTAGCCTCCATGTCTCTCATAAAATGAGAGAGAGGAGAGAGAGAGAGAGCTTCCAAGTTACGCAATACAAAAACTAAATTTTCATTTTGTGACATTTGTGAAAAAAACAAGATGGAAGCTGAATACAATACAGTGTAGAGTCAATGTTTTATGAATTTAATCCAATTTATTCTTCTTTTGCATGTCCAACAATTTGAGACGAGAGAGGTGTTTGGCAGTCAAGCCACAATCTTGCCAATGTTCATAATAATTACAGACACAATTTTAATGACTGTATTGTCTGAGGAAGTACAAAAACCTTTTGTGTTGCTCACATTCTCTCCACCACTCTACCTCTCTCACATTAATAATTCATTTGCAGGCTCACATCACATGCAAGATCATTTCAAACAAAACAAAAAAACCTTGTGATAGTTGTTAGAGTTATCTTCAAACTTTTTATTTAATTTACAATTATTTTTCTTCCTATTCAAATACTCATCCACGTGATCTACCTCTCTAACACAAAATATTTTAGAATGATCAATCATGGCAGTAGACTCCAGAAGGGGGCTGTTCTATTTTACAAAAAATAATTATTTATCAACTTTATATTTAGACAGCCTTGTCTATTGTGTACAGAAAAAATTAACACTGTTATTCCTCTCACATTTTATTTACTAATACAAAATATCCGTAACGATGATGGGCATAAATACATTGTCCCAGGCCCAGACTAAATTATTATGATAATACCAATACTTTATGTACTTTACTCGTACCATGAGTATGAGCATCACCATCAATATTTTGGAGAGCATTCAAAATTACACACGTCACCTTCCATCTTATTTCCTCTAATGTTCCACCAAAACTTCCATTAATTTTTTCTATGTTGTACATTGACTACAGACTACATGGAATGAAGAGCGTAGGTTAATTGAGAAACATGTGAGTGCACAAAATTTACCTTTTGCTTACATTCAACACATAAAATGTTATTACACGTGGATGTGTTTTTCCATTTTTTTATATGTATGATAATGGTCTCATTTCATTGATATCCTCCCAACTCTCCACAACACTTGCCATTTAGCCCCCCCTCCCCTTTATTTTCTAGAGGGTCGGGTTGGTGAGAAAATATTTTGATTTCTCACAGTCCAATTTGTGGCAATTACCTTTCGGCAAAAAATATCTCATTACAGAAACAAAAAATATTGAATCTGTGAATCTTTTAGAATTACAAAAGTGTTCTACAGACAAAATTTTCTAGACAAATTTTTAGTGGGACAATCTACAAAAGTGTTTTAGTAAAACTAGTTACATTTATTTAGGATTTTTTTAGAAAAATATTTCTTTTTTTAAATTAAATTAAAAATATAAAATGTTTTTCGGCGGGGAAAAAAAATATTTTAATTTAATATTGTGCACAATTTTATGTGTACCGTGTACCTTACTAAGAAAAGTTGATTGATGTAAAATAATCTGAGTGTAAAAAAGACAAGAGATTCTAATATTACAAGAGATCCCGTAACTCATTTGTACTTTGAGTTGTTGATTTAATTTAATTTTTTTTCCTTTTTGGGAATACACAATAAAAATAAACCTGGGCAGTGGGTGATATACCCACTTAAACCAAAGGAGTGAGAGTCGTCTTATTTCTTTTTGTGAGCCAATAAAATGTGTTTTCATACAAGTGAACAGCTGAAAATTAATTTTACTCCTCTCTCTCTCCCTCTCAACTTGAACTGTCTGCCGCCAATGTGATCAGAAAAAAAGGAAAATACACACGCAATTCTGTACTATTCTAAAGCCCTTGAGTTTGGAGTCAGGGGTAGTGAAAAGCAATAAAGGAGACGCTACAGATACAAAACAAAGTGTCCATATATGAAAGAGAAGGCTTGAAGGGAAGGAAGGGTTTGATATAAAGTGGAAATCGGGGGGGAAAAGAAAGTAAAGAAAAGAGCCTGTAATATATTGTAAGACTAATGCAATGACTTAAGATTAGCTGAAAAAAACTCTCACCAACTTGGAAATTCCCTCTGAGAGAGTATTTGGCTACGTAAATTAGCTTCCCTTTCTTTGACACACCACTGAGAATTACAAAGAGAGTAAAAACACTAGAAAAAAAGGATACAAACTCGGTCCTTTCTTATTTTGAGAGAGAGAAGAAAAAATGTCATTGAGACTTTGCATTGGCATATCTATTCCCATCTTGTAGAAGATAACTTCAAAGATGGAGAGATGTCAATGTTGATAAAAATGACCAAGATTTTCTCTACACAAATAATCTCTAGATAGCCTTCACCTTTTTACAAAATCTTCCATGCTAAACCCCCCATTCAACAGAGAGAGAGAGAGAACAATAAAAATAATCCAAAAGTTTCTAAAAACAAAATCATTAGGCCCAAGTTACATTACGTGTAAAAAAATTAATGAAAGAGCAGCTTTTAAATTAAATGTTTAAAGTGTAAAATTTCCTACAGGTAAATAAAAAAGGACAACAATTTTTACACTCTTTTTTTACTCATACCATGAATAACATGATGGATGTAAAGAGAAGGTGAGGAAATTTATGAAGAGGAAAAGAAGAAACAAATTTTTATCTTCCACCAGAACCAGAAAAAACCCCGAAAAGTCGGACAGGAAGGAGTAGGTAAAGAAGGCTAAAAGAAGAAAAGGGAGGGTAGTTGGTTGATGGTAGTGGAGGCCAAAAACTGTTATGGAGAGACGCAGTCACACAGAAACGTGGAACAGGAAAATTGTAGTGCTCACTCCAACGTTATATCAGTTGACTCTTTGTCTCCGCTCCATGATGAACGCTCCCGTAGCTCAAAAGTGAGAGAAAAATCTCCCCAAAAGGCCCTGACCTTTGACACTAAACAATTTTTAAAATCTCAGTGTTTTGTGAAATAAATCATCTTTTTTTGTCTCTACACTATTCTCTATTTATCTCTTCCTCTACTATAAAAAACAAATTGAACTTTAAATTTACAAAAATTTAATTTTAAAAAGTCAATTAAAAGTGAATTATCAAGAATCAAGAAATTTATTTTCTTTCTTTCAATTTCCTCATTGAATAAAATTTTTAATTTGTGTTATAAAAGTGATGCCGTCACTAGAAGATGGAACAGATACAATTTTGAAGAATTTAATATTGTCTGCGGAAAATATAATTGAAAACCTTGACTCGTAATTGACGAGAGAATTAAAGTTAAAAGAAGTGAATGAAGAAATACAAACAAAAAAAAAGAAACTCCCACAAGAAATACAAGGGCGAGACTTTTATCATACAAAATGGGTTGAGAATCTCAATTTAACACACAAAAAAAATTAAATAAAATCTACAACAATCTAGAGTTAAAATGACTACATGTGTAGTGGAAATAAACGAAAAAAAAAATAAATATTTATTTTTATGAAAAAAACTAGTTTTATTCACCAAAAATATAGTGTGGTCTATCCGTCAGTATCTCTAATATTGTCCATGCTTAACTTACAAGGAAAGAAGCTAAAAAAAAGTTTTGTGATTTTGTACAATGAGAGTGCAATTTTTTTAGCCAATGAGAAAAATACAGAGAAGAAAATGGAAAAATAATATTATTTTTTAATATTTGTTTATAAATTATGAAATTACATTTTCTCCGTCTCTCTCTCCATTTGTGTGTCTGTGTAATCTCTCTTGATAAGATGGAAAACCGTGCCCATTCATCTTTTCACACGTTACATTATTTCTAACACTTCAGTCTCATTTGTGTTTACTTTTTTAAAATGACTAGGGATACATTTAACGAGTAAAAAAGTCATATTTTTGTCCTTTGAATAGGTCAACACTAACAGCCTCCAGCCACTTTACAAAAAAAAACTTTTTCTTCTTATTCCATCACTCTCTCCGTGTTAAAATTACCATCATAAATTTGTCTGGAAAAGAGAAAAAAATAGTTTAAAATTTTATTCTACAGAGAGAGAGAGAGAGAGAGAGAGAAAAGTGAGAGATGACATTTGATGGGCAGGTTAACATGAGTTGTGATACAGTGTAAAAGTGGAGATACAAAAAGTTAAAATATTGGGTCTAGTTCAAGTGCCAACCCACTGAGAGAAAAAAAACAAGTTTTGGGCAAGAAAATACTCGTTACACAAAATAAAAGTGTTATGCAAGTTGAGCTTATTTTTTTGTAGTATCATTTTTTGTGTAGTATAAATTTTAAGCCAAGAAAAAAACGTCTTTTCTTTTGGGGGTGGAGTGTAGTCAAGTGTAAAATTTATGTATTGTGTGTGGAAAATATAATAAAGAAAGTGTTGGTGGTGGGTTGTAACATAAAAGGAAAAAAAGAGAAAGTCTAAAAATAAATTGGCAACATAATGGAAATTTCAGAGTCAATGATGACAGAAGACTACTCATATTTTTTAACAAATGATACTCACAAATATTTAACTACATCTTCTAATGATTCTCTCCTCCATTCAACCAACGTAACAACCCCTCCTGTACCACAAAGTCGGGATGAAGAATTGGCTAAAATTGAAATTGCCATCTTGGCTCTTATCTTCAGTTTTACAGTCTTGGGCAATTTTATCGTCATTTTAGGCATTTATTTTCGGAGACAAAAAATGAGTCGAATGTACTATTTCATTTTACATCTTTCAATCGCAGGTAAAAATTTACCGAAAATTATTAATCCTCAAAAAAAAGTTTTTGAATGAAAAATTCTTTTCTTTCTTTCTACCTCTTGTGTCAAAAGAAAAAAAGAAAAAGATTTTTTTTGTGGAAAAAATGGATCCACAAAGTACTCCCTTGTTCTCGTTCTTTTTATTTTTTTTATCTATTGTAAATTTTTTTTTTTTAAAAAAAAAGTCTATTGTTTACGATCCTCTTTTCATTCCTCATTCTTGGATTTGCCTCTTTTTAGACTAAAAGTCTGATGAATAACTTGAGGCATATTTTTTGAATGTAGTCCCTCGTCTCTAATTTATGTCCCATTTTCTAGGTAAAATCTTTTGGGGATTTTTTTATTTTATAAAAGTGGTTTAAGAACATAAAATGGCAGAGCCTGGGGGTTGTATTAGAAAAAAATGGCGTGTGGTTTAATTCTGTTTATTTTAGAAAAAGAGAAAGAGAAACCGTATACAATATAAATAAATCTTGTGTTATTTTTTTATGTAGATCTTATCACTGCTTTCTTCAATGTTTTGACTCAACTTATATGGGAATTAACATGGCATTTTCAAGGGGGTAACATTTTATGCAAGGTATGTAACTCTATGTGTAACATAATCATTTTTTTAATATTATAATTTGAAAAAAAGTGAAAGATTGTGATTGGGGAGAGTAAGAGAAATTTTTTTTTTGTTTTAATACTTGATTTAGTTTATAAAATACGCCCAAATTTTTGGCCCTTACTCGTCCTCATATGTCCTCATCATGACAGCCATTGATCGGTACCAAGCCATTTGCTTTCCTTTGAGTAATTGTACGTGGACGGCGAGACGGTCTAAACTGATGCTGGCATTTGCTTGGACTCTCTCCATCCTTCTTTGTGTCCCACAACTCTTCATCTTCTCTTACATGGAAGTCTCCCCTGGAGTCGAGGATTGCTGGGCTACTTTTGTTGAAGGTTTGGAAATTTCAAAGTCTAATGAACATTTTATAAAAAATGTGGTCCGTTTTATAGTCCCCCCTCCTCCCATTTTTTTAGAGATAAATTGTAAGAAATTTTTAGCTCCAACTGACTTTCAAAGTAATTGAGAGTCTCAAGTCTTTTGTTGAGGAGTGAAAGGAAGTGAAAGTTTACAATTTATTGTCTCTTGTGTCATTTAAAATATTACAAGTTCATTATTAAATGGTTTTGAGTTTATTTTGAAAATATTTAATATTTATAAATATTAAATAATATAAATTCTATTTTTTAATTTACTCAAAATCATCAACTTGTTGAACTTTTTTTTCTGTGAATTTTTTATAATTATAAAAAATAAATTATTTGTAATTGTAGAGCTTTTGTGAATTCACACAATTCTTAGTAATGTACTGAAATTCTGAGTAAACTTAAATTCTGAGTAAGTTCCTGTTACATTTTCGGTGAATGAAGAGTTCGTCTCAAAATAGTTGAAACATGAGTAAAAAAGTGAAGCATTACAAATTACAAATTTTAAAAACTTTAATACAAGAACAAATTTTTCAACATAATAATTAAAATTACTATCACTAAAAAAGGGGAAAAAAGTTCATTGAGAGAAAAATTCAGGTACAACTTCAGTTGTACACGAGAAATTCATCTGATTCTTTTTCGTGAAGCCATATATCTTTTTTTTAAAAAAAAACGTTTTGAGTTTAATTAAACTTAAAAATTTAAGTTATGAATTCTTAAAAATGCACAAAAATAATTAAATTGGAGAATACCAAGAAATCAAATTGTAAAAAAATGTTTTTTGATTGTAATCAGAGAATTTAACAAGAAAAAAAACATGATAATTAAATAATTATGTTAATGATGAAAATGATGATATAATATGATAAAATGTGAAAATAAAAATGATTTTTTTTGTTCATTTCAGGCTGGGGAGCTCAAGCATACGTGACGTGGTATGCAATAACGGTCTTTATAATTCCACTAATAATCCTGACATTTAGTTACAGTTGTATTTGTCGAGCAATATGGATAAATTTTAGTATGAAGAATTCAATCCGTCGTCATCAATTCTCTCGCTCAAGCAGAATTAGTCGAGATTCAGAGACTGAAAATGAATTTTGTCACAGCATCGCCGACAACAATTCACTAGAGACCCACCCTCAAATTGGTGGACTCATCTCATCAAGAGGCCTCTCCATCCCAAGACGTTCCATCAATAAGTCCTCTTTCAACAATTCAAGAAAACCCTCATCCGACACATCCCTCCTCCCAAAAACTCTTGAGGTTTCATGGAATAGAAACTCAGAAACAGAAGGAGGAGGAGGGGGTCACCGAACTGGGGGTGTGAAGCCCAATTCAAATCCAAATCCAACAATGACATTGACAACCTCCTTCACAAAAGACCCAGAGGATTTGCAGGACAGTCATCATAATTCAAATAGTGGACAACAAAATGAACAAATGTTAGATTTGATTCGATATCATCCCCACCCAACAACTAATTTAAGACGTGCCAGATATTCAAGTAGTCCACCAGATCCGGGTGAGACGGATGATGATTCTGAGATGGATGAGACAACAATTTGTTCATCAAATTCTCCACTTCCTCAATTTTCAATGGACAAAGTTCAAATGTATCCCAATGGAAGTGGCGGAGGAGGGAAATATTCCATTCCAATTCATCCCGACGAAAATTTGATTTCCCATTCAAGAGAAGGAGGAGGAGGGGATGGTGACTTGAAATATAAATTGAATCGAAATGGTTCAAATTCCCCAAATTCTCTTACCACAAACTCAACCCCTGTCAAGACAAGGACATATGTATGGTTCTCTTCCAAAAATTCCAATTCCAATACAAAACAAAATGATCAAGGGAGTCATTCTAGTGAGCTTAAGTCAAAGAGAAAAACGTTGACACAATTTTTATTGCCTCAAACTAAAAAATCTCATAGTCACAGCTCTGTGTCAAAACAAAGTGACAGTGTTGGTTTAGTTGGAGGAGGAGGAGCAGGAGTTGAAGAAAGATTTCGTAATCGTACAATAAGTTCTGCCAGTTTTCGTCAACCAAGAAGTTCTTCCGTAAAAGGAATTTCTCGAGCTAAAATCAAAACAGTTAAACTTACCGTCACTGTCATTTGCTGCTATGTTTTTTGTTCTTCTCCCTTCATTGCAGCTCAATTATGGGCTACTTATGATCCAGATGCTATCAAGAGCCCTTTTTGGACAGGTACCCAAACATTTCTTCTTCTTCTTAATCTAATTTCCTTTCTCTTTCACTTTCACTACCAACCCTAGTCGTTAAAAAACCACATTCTTTCTTTAATTTCCTCTTTGGTTTTAAGTATCATCTTCCATCCCCATTTTAATTGAGAAAGACATGTGACACATGCCCAAAAAGTTGGGAAACTTGAAACTTTCTCTCTTGTCAACTTTCCCCCAATTTTTTTTCTTCTAAAGCAGATGTGGAGAGAGAGCAGGTTGTCAGAATTTTTAATATGAAAAGCGTTGAGATTTTTAATACAAAAAATCTTTTAAATTCCTCTACCTTCCATTTCCTCAAAAGTGAAAGCATAATCTCAACTAATGGCCTCACATTTATCCTGTACACTCAGGAGAAATCATAAAATTTATAATAAATTATGATCTCAGCTACTAAATATTTTAACAGACAGTAATAGCCAAGTTAAAGAGCAAGAGCTACAGATTACAATGAAAAAAAAACAAGAAAAAAAAATTCAAATGTTTTTTTCTTGTGTGTGTGTGACTCAGTAGACAGAAGAGGATTGAAAAAGAGTGTATTATATATAAATACTTTCTCCATGTTAAAAGAAAGGAAGGCTTGACATGTGAAATAAAAGGTGAGAAAAGAAAAGAGAGAAAAGATTTTACCTACACGCTAAAGGAGGAGCTTATGTTAGCTTATAAGTAAAGTCAAAAAAAAAGAGAAACAGATGAGCTTTCTATTCCTCTTTCTCTAAATCTTCTCCCCTTTCTCTTTTACTCAAAAAAAGACTTTACAACATCTGACGTCTTCACACCCGCTGGATATATAAAGACTAAGCCATAAGATAACTTGAGTAGAAAAAAAGTGTGAAATTTTTCCATTAAAAGTCATGCCAAAATTGTAACAGAGCTCTCCTTACGATAACTCTAGCGTGTCAAGTGAATTTAGGCGGATAAAAAAAAGTCAAAGTTGAAAGGCACACAGAGAGAGAAAAAAGAGAAAGAAAAGAGAAAGGGGGGACCACACAGAGACCACACAGGGGATTTTTATGTAATTAGAGAAAATTTTAATCAATATTTTAGTGACTTTAATGTACCATACTGTGGCATGATGCTAATGATTCAAACAAGAGAGGGAGAGAAAGTCATACTCATGATACATGATTCCTTTTATTTTTTTACTCCAACCATCTAATTTGAGTTTAATCACATCAGCCTGTCATTCACAACCTAAATGACTTGGAACTTTTCTCCGTCTCTTTTTCTCCCAACGGTTCATCACTTTCCCTTCCTCTTTTCATTTTAGGTTAGTCATTGTAATGGTGAGCCTTTGCATAATTATGCGTGACATAGGAGAACTTTTTTTATAGGGAGAGTCACATTATTCGTCAAGTTTTTTAGAGTAGAATCTTGTTTCAAAATTGGCCGATGTTGACAATCAACCTTCAATTAAATGAAACTTTTTTTTTGGTGAGGCTTCTTCTTTACAAACTATTTTCTTCAGTCTTCCATGTACAGCCAAGTTTCAATTGTTTTTCATTGGTCGCTAAACTTTGAGGCTTTGACTTGAAACCCATAGTTTGTAACTACAGTGTAGACTGTGTACATGTACATACAATAAATCTAATCTCTGACAAAGGGAAAGAAGAAACAAAGTGAAAAAGCAATTCCAATTCCACAATTCCACTTGGACAAACTTTTTTGACATTGTTTACTCATTAGACATTGAATGTAGTCTCTGTACAGTGACACACATCGAGAGAGAGAGAGTGTGTGTGTGTGTGTGTGTCTTGGCACTTGTGCTTATTTGAAGTAGGGATAAAATACAAGACTTGTTTCTTTTGCCCCTGTGCTAAAAAGAAAGACGGGGAAAGTATTCCCGCTAAATCTCTTTAGTCTCAGAGTTTGGGAGTAGAATACACTCGAGTAAATGTAATTTGGCCTTATAACATATTATTAATGAAGACATGTGCTTCTCTAAATCTATCTTCCACTTTCACCAAGATCAATTTCCATGCTTTCTCCCCCCCCCCTCTCTCTCTCTCTCTGTGCACACACATTACCACTAGGAAACAAGCTCAATTATCAATTTGGCAACATGAACTACAATCTCATTTCTGCTCACACGGACTTTTGCGCCTTCAGATCATTTTTATCATTAGCGTTGTGTGGTGTCAATGGAGAAGGAAGGATAAGGATAATTACATCAAGAAAAAAAAATTAACACCACCACTGACATGACTTTCTCCTTTCACTTCATCAACTATTTATTATCACTCGAGATAATTTTTACTGACACTGTAACATATCACAAGACTTTCTCCTGATTTAAGATTGAGATTACCAAGTTTTAAATTGTAGAGAACAAGGCAATTAAATTTTTTGTCAGTTAATAATCGTATATTAAATAATTTTTATGAATTTGTAACATTAATAATTTTTTTATTACTCTTGACTCTCTGTCATCATTTTTAGTAGGGCGTACGATAAAATATCAATTGTGAGAATTTCTCCAGGCCATTAAATATTAGAAGGAGAGAATGGGCATCATGGGGGGACGCAGCAGGTTGCAAATTCTCGTTTGAGTTACAGTAAAATTAAAAGAGAAAGCTATTTTCCCTTTCTTTCTCCATAGAATTTATCATCTTATACTTATAACCCGTACTAATATCTTACGTTTACCTTTAAGCCATTCTTTTTTTACTCAAGTGAATAGAGCAAGAGGGGCGAGAGCAATTAGACTGCGGAAAATGGGACGCTCGTATCTTTTCAATTCTTCTCTCTCTCTTAATTTGTTCATCTATATTATACAATTATGGGTATAACAGTGTATGCAGAAATAATTACAAGATTTGTGGCTAAACTCTGTGTCGACAGAGAGAGAGAAAAGTAACTTTCTCCTAAGAGTCTTACGCTAAGACTCCATACTTATAGAGCACAAAAAGTCGTTGGGATTTGGTACAAATTGTAGGGAATAATTACAAAAAGTAATTAGAAAAGAATTAAAAAAAACAGTCTCCTATCATAGAATTAAAGGTGACTCAATTCCCAAGAATTTGATGGAACATTTAAATTGTCTCAGTAGACTGCACAAATTTAAATGATGAATGGAGTTGATTCTATTGAACGTTCATGCCTCATTTAATTTGAAGTTCTTTTCAACTTTTATTTTTTTTACAATGCATTCTCATGACTAGAGGCCACACCTGGCCTCTCAGTTACAGCTGTAAACAAAAAAGACTATAGAAAAGTTTAGGTGGGATTTTTTAGTGAAAAATGGAAAATGGAGACTAGTGAAATGGATAAATATTTGTCTTAATTAAACACAATTTAATTGACATTTTTTTGTCATTTTAACTCCCAAAAAAATCAATAGTCATGAATCATGTTCAAAGCCTAGTTTACCAAAGAGGCCACAGTTCTAATAATATTTGACTTGAATTGTAGCCTTAAAGAATGGATAGAAAAAGAGATGGAGGGGATATGAATGAGTTCACGAAAGAATTGATTCCAATTTATTTTTGACCTTCAAAGCCTTTTCCTTACTTAGCCTTTGAGATGTAATCAGAACAGACTTTTCCTTAAAAGGATGAGTAAGATCAAAGAGAAAATTTTCTTGGAGTGAAATTGGACTTGAGATGTTGGAGATAATTATTCATCTTCTCTCTCTCTCTCTCTCTCTCTCTCTCTAGCAAAGTCACTGAGATCAGTAATCCTTGGGCCTTTTCATTTCCTGAAGATAAGTTAATCAAGATTCAAGTACGTAAGTATCTGTAGAATTGAAGAAATTGAGGCAACTCAGTTAATTAATCCAAAGATAATCATGAAAGTGAGTTATGCGAGTTTCCTGTGGTGACGTTTGGAGTTGTCTTTTGCATATTAAAAAGAAAGAGAGAGAAAAAAATCAAACTTTTATAATTTCAAAAAGAGAAAGTTTTCTTTATTTCAAATGGCATTGTAAAATGTACTTACGTTATGTAGTCTACATAACTTGTATGTCATATTACGAGTTAAACAGGAAAGAGAAAAAGATCAAAATCAAAATCGTAATTAATTGAAAAGAAAGACCTAGAAAATAAATCTCTCACATTTTGTGTTGTTCTAAAAATAGGAATCTCTTTTCTCACATACGTAGGGAGATCAAAAAGTAATGATTATGATTTTTTAGCTCCGTTCGTTGTAAAGCGATCACCAAGATATTTGAG
>JAQIVZ010000990.1:0-43472 GCA_034700945.1 Arrhopalites spinosus | reverse complement strand
GAAACGAATAAGACGAGCAATGCCAATTATAAAACTTGCAAATTTTTGCCCCTACTACCAACTACATTGCCATTTTCTTGAGTACAACCTGAAACATGAGAAAAAAGGGGTAATGCAACATTAGCAAATCTCAATGGAAAATGACAAGAACCTTGTCAGCAAAATTTTTCCATTCATATTTATTCTGAGACTCTAATTTTATGAGCATCAAATTTCATTAAAATTTTGATAATTTTCTTTTAATACTGAATCAGGACAAATCTCCATTGTAAATAAAAGAGAGGAGGATACTGGATGTGGAGATATAAAAAAACAATGAAAGAAAATTAATCAGCACATTTAATTAGAATTGGTCAAGAATGATCACTTTATTTCTTAATGTGACAATAGTCAGAGATTTAATAGCTAAATTCAACTAAATGTGAAATTTTAATGAAGATTGAAAGCACAGAATAAGGTTAACACGAAAATGCTATGGGAATGAAAAGTTTAGATGCCTAAAATAATTCTGAGAGGACTTGGAGGACTTTCAACGTTTGAGCGTTCGGCGTTCGATGACCAAAAAGATAATTGAGATATGACTCAAACAGTCAAATAATTCAAATGATCGATAGTTAACTGATTGATTCTTACAATCTGACATGAATAAATTAATTTTTGTCCTCTTATCCCATATCCACTTGATCTCTTGCCTTCCTTCAATCTCTCCAAGTTTTCCAGTTCCAGTCAGACCATTGTTGACCTTAAAGGAATTCACTGCTGAAGTTGTACTAAAATCCACTGTTAAAAATGAACAACAAAAGAAAAGCGACATAATTGATCCAGGTCATTCATCTCATAATGGAAATAATAAAAATATAACAGACTACAATTCCATCAAGTTGATATTCATTCACTCATCATCATCATGGCCATTCAAAAATTTAAATTTGCTCACACTCAGTCTCACTAATCTACAAGAAACAGTTGAGACTGAAGAAGAATCAGAGATAGAAGAAATAGAAAATTCACTGAAAGAAAAAAATTCAAAATCATCCATCTTGTCTGACTCATCGTCAGTGTCAGGCTTTGTCAAGGAATTTCCTAATAGTTTCATTCACGGTAGATTCACAAAAGAAGGGTAATAATTGACAATTAATATTTTAATTTAACTCAAAATTAACTGAATTGTAACTTACAGCTCCTTCACTGGCACATTATACCTTTATTTCATTTTGAATAATAACGTCAAAAACAATCAAGAAAGTTGGCAAATTCATTTAACTCAAGTTCAAAATGGTGATTATATTCGTCTCCATGATAAAAACTCGGGTCAAAATAAAATCACAAGAAAAATATTACCTAAAACACGTTCAAGAATTCGACGATGGTCAAAATTAAATGACAATTATTTTGATAGAGATATTTTCAGTTTACAAAGGTGAGTCTAGAAAGTTTTGTCCTCTCTCTCTCTCAATTTAAAAAAACACATGAAAAAGAATTTATTCTAAAATAGATCATCCGCCATGTTGTGTACATTATGTTTAGTAGCTGATAATCCATTCATCCAAGCTTATGGTGAAGGCAAGAAAGAAATTTTGTTACCAAAATTAGAACGACTTGTGGCAGCTGTGTCATGGATATTTCGATCCACTGATTGGAATGGAGATAATTTTCCGGATAATATTGGCTTCCAAATTAGTCGAGTAAAAATTAATTAAATTATTTATTTCTGTATAAAAACTTAAATCTTTTAACTTAACCTGCAGTTTGACGTTGGATGGGATCCAATTCCAAATGAAACTCAAAGAAATTATCAACAGTCCAAACCGGCCATGAGTTTACTCTCAAAATTTGCCACCCTAGACTTCAGTGACTGTTGTCTTGGGATTGGATTTACCATGCGACCTTTCCTGGAGCAACAAGTGGGCATCACTTTTGCTGGCATGTCGCCAATTAGTCAATTTTTTGCAAAAAAAAGGGGTTTGGTAAATTATAATTAAATTGTATTGTTTTTTTTAAAATAAAAGCATCACAAACATTACTGGGTGGAATTTGTGACTACCGACAACCATCAGCTGAAATGTCCAGTGCCAACGTCATCCTCATATCCGGCACAGGTCTCAACAATTCCCCTCTGACGTCCACAGACATTGAACAAGTACTCCTCCATGAGCTGGGCCATGCATTTGGAGTGAGCAAACATGACAATGCACTGGAAATGACTGATCCTCAAGCATTTCGACAATGTACAGGTCATGATGAAGAATCCATACAAAATTTTTATTATGGAAATGAGTACCTCAGATTAATGGAACCTCGATACGGGCGCTTCCTCATGTGGAGTAAAAATCAACAGGGGAAGCAACAAATCAAATGGAATAATTTGAGCTTTAGTTCCTGTTCTAAAAAAGCTGTCCAAAAAATCCTAGAGAGTAAAAGAGGCATTTGTTTTATCAAAGATGACACACCATATTGTGGAAATGGTAAAAAATCATAACTTTTTCTTTTTGTATTAAAAATGTTCATCCTACAGATATTTAAATACCCATTAAATGTTAATTATCAGGAATTTTGGAGTCAAACGAAGAGTGTGACTGTGGAAGTGAACTTGATTGTCATCTCAACGACTGTTGTGGATCCAGGACGAGTCCATCACCATGTCGTTGGCTTCACAAGGAATCTAAAGGAAATCGATGTCAACCAAAAACCATCAATTCTTTGAGTATCCCTGTCAATAAGAAATTAAAACCTAATCTCAAATTTAGGGGCCAACAAGTAGGGCCAATACGATTCAATCAGGAAAATGGTTCATCTTGTTTTAACTTTAGTTTTACACTTTTCTTAACTTTTTTCATTTATTTTAACTATTACTAAACTAGCCAGTTTCAGTTAAATCCTTCAACTTTATTTTTATTCTACTGTAAAACATGAAACTTTTGTGCTAACTTGAGACAAAAAATTGTCACTTTTTTATTATTAATTTTGCTCTATAAAACAGTTAAATAATTCCTCAGTATGTTATTTAAAAAACGGAATAAAAAATGGACTTACAGTTTCTTATTAAAAAATAATTTTTCTAAATACCAAACATTAATACCATTCCAATCACAATGACCAGAGACACGACCAGTTGAGATTCATAATAATTTAACAAACCAAGAACAAATAATTGAAACTGTTAAAATTATAAATAATTTCAAGAGTGTCAAACGAGTAGATTTCGTCACAAGACTCAAAAAAAATTGAAGAAAAGAATTAGAGCGTTAAAAAAAGCAACAAGTGTACGAGTACATACTCACACCGTACACAGTGTACAATAAAAAAAAGTCGATAAAATAATTCTTGTACTCATACTACACCTTATTTTGTACCTCATAAAAAATGACTTTGACATTGAAATTTACTGTACATAAATACCTCACATGGTACATAAACATGATGTACATGATATACTAAATGTAGCTTGTCGTATATTTCCAAAACAAATGTTGTTTAAACCACTTTTACTACATGGCTGGAAACTAGGAGTTTTAACTACAAAAAGCAAAGAGAGTCATGTATCAACTTTTAACCCGTGACAAGAGTAAAATCTCATGACTGCCCATGACCATCTTCCTGAGTCTATCATATGTACCTACATTTTTTTTTATAGAAGGAGAAGATGAACAAAAACACAACAAAATAAGACTGTGGTTTTCTACATGTTTTATAGCCAGAGGAGGAAGAATAAAAATCCTTTGCAAAAAAGAAAGAAAAAAAATCTCGACAAACACTTTTGCATTAAAATTTTGACCTGTCCATTTCCCCGTCTATCTGTCATTCCAGCGTTCATTTACCCGAAATAAAATCAAAAATTGGTTATATGGCAATATATTATATGAAATGTATTCTTTATATTAGATATTGAACCTCAAGACAACAACAATTTACGTCGTAGAGTAGAAAAAGAGGGATGATGATACAAGATGATGGGAGATTGAGACAATGCGGTTTTATACCCTCAGTTTTGAGTTTGAGCTGATTCCACCTGCAAAAAAAAATAACCAAAAAGATCAAAAAAAAATTTATATAGTGTCCACTTCAATTCCATTTCATTGCATTATTTCCCCTGACTTTTGGTCTCCTTGTTTATTATACATTATGTAGCTTATGTGTACTATGATGATCGCCTCTAGCACTAACTTTTTTTTCTCTCTCTTACACGAATATAATTTTTTTTACATAAATTGAAGTTTTCTTAGCTTCTTATTATTATGGAGTCAAAGGATTAGAATGGTGCATTGCCCTCCTCCTCTCAACTCATTCCCGTCATTATTTTATCTGATTTTCACACTTTTTCAACTTTTATCGTATTACAGGGAAGAGACGAGAAGAAACGTTTTTTTTGCCCTGTACCATACACTGACAACGTCCATTGGCACTGAACTTGCTCATACACTTGCCTTGTACATTTTTTTTGTAAATATATTGTAGACATGTTGTTAACAAGCAAGCATAATCGAAGGGGTCTAAAAACATAAACATAATCTTACTAGTTAGTCGTGAGGAAACAAAGAATATAAAAATCGACAATGATTAACTTGCAACTCCCCATTCAAAATTAAAAAAAACCAACATTTGTTCATAGCATATACATACACATGTAGTAAAACAATAAAAAGAATTCATTTTTTCAACAAAGATAAAAATAAGATACACATGGCTTTTTATGATTATGTAAAAACAAGACAAGAGTCATATTTTTTCATTACATTCCCTTTCTCTTGACTTTAAGCACTGCAAAAAGTAATTCTATTAAATTCTCGTTACGTTTCCCTTACTTCCTTAACCATGAATATGGTGTTCCTATATTATGAAACTCATGTTGAAGATTCTATAAGTTTTTATCCGACTATTCGAGCACTACATACTGACTCTATGATCATGATTCATGAAGGTATAGAGGAGCTTATGTACAGAAATTACAGTACACAATCCTCAGCCAAAGGTGTACAGACGGTATACACATAGACATGTGGAGGAACAAAGGAACACATGAGATTCTTCCCTATTAAACAAGAGATGAAGAAAAGGTGAGAAAATCATTGAGCCTTACACAGTTGTCTGAGAACTGGAGCTCAATCCGCATCTCTCCTCATTCATTATCAACAACAACTTATCATCATCAAATTGAATATTCTTTTTTTCCTCAGTGCTAATAAATCATCAATACAACTAGTCAAAAAAAAGAAGAAGCCGGCCGGTACAAAGCTGGAACTGTTAAATTTTCAAACAAAAAATTTGAAAAAATTAGTGAGAAGTGAGGACAGTTATCAAATTATAAATTACATTTGATTTATATCGTCTTTGTGCAAAACTGCAATCAAAAGAATAATGAGAGTGAGAAGAAAATCATTATAATAAAATTTGTGGTTAAAAATAGTAATTATTTTCTATCATTGTGTTTTGTTTAAGTATGAGTTGGATTGTCAAAAAGAAAAACATAAAAGTTTATACAGTTTTTGTGACACAAAAAAGAATTTGAGGGAACACAGAAAAAAACTACTTACAACTCATGTGTGTTCAATTTGCAAATTAAATTTAAAGATTGAAAAGAGGAACAAAAGAGAGTTTAAAAAAGAAGAAGGACTGGGCTGTAAAATTTGGCCACGAAATTCACAACACGGAATTAAATGCTTTCCAAACTATACTCTACCTCTATATTCTATTGCAGATGCTGTGCATTGTTGAGCGAGGCATGAACTACATGTTGATTTTAACTACTTGAGTCGTTGCCCGTAAAAATCTTCAATTAGAATTAATACGCTGTAATAGGCGTGAAATCCACTTTGTCCCTATCTCTTCGGCTTTTTTATATGTACTCTTGACTTGACTCCTCTACCAGAATAGACATTGAGGAGGACAGGGGGAAGGGTTTTATTTCCTAAAAAAGGATTTATTTTTGAAAAAAAGAACAAGTTGTGAATCTGTTTCATTATTTATACGTGTTGAATGAGTCAATAAATAAATTAGACCTGAACACACACACATATATAGACAGTTGACAATCCACATTAGAGTCTTTGAAATTCTTCAGCTGTGAACCACGAACCGTTGCTCTTGTTCTCTTCTTCAATTCTATTAAGGCTTCACTGCACGCTCAGTTGATTGACAATGAAAAAAATGGTGAGTAGTGTTTAAAAGTATAAAGCTCCGTTTCAGTTTCCGTGAAGTTGTAGTGACACTGTCTATATACTACTGAAAAGGGATAAAACAAAGGAGGAAAAAAATTACGAGTCGACTCGTCCATAATTGACAATTACGCGCTGCTATCATTAAATTACACCTTTCCTAGTGTCTCCCACATAATTATAAAAAAATGGATTCAACAAGAATCTACAATAGAAAATTTCAATGTGCATTTCAAAATATTGGTGACAACAGTGAGTAGACTGTGACTGTATGTATGTGTGCGTTCAAGTGTTGCTATCTCAAGTGAATTATAAATAATAAATTATTTTATAATAGGTATTTATACAGTTATGATCAAATTGAATTTGTGTGATTTTAATCTTTAACATGGCCAATAAAAATAGAGTTCAAATCATGCATTTTCTAGTCTCTACAATAATAATTGTGACCATCATCAGTACTTCGTCTGCCAATCCAACATCTAAAATCATTGAGGGTGACTTAATATTTTTTGCTATTACAATTTCTATTTCCATAATAATAAAAAATACCAAATTATGGTGTAATAATAATAACACATTATCAAATGTGTCATATGTAAGTACTACTTACTGTAAGTAGTTACATTTTATTTTTACGTGTTTTTATTCTACAGATACAACGCCATTAACATCCGTACCAGAGCTTGTTCAAAATATTGAGACAACTGAGATGGTTTATGACTCGACAGGCATTACTGAAGATAACAGTGAAAAATTAGTGAGGACTGTCTCCAATAATGAAATCGAATTGAAAAATAAGTCAGAAATTGAAACGACAACTCCACAATCGAGTCTCATTGTTGATGATGATATTGAAAATGCAACCGAGTCAGAGACGCGTGAATCCAAGGATCATCATGTTGTCTATGATGAAGAAGATGAGGAATTGGAAGAGCATATCAATTTGACGCCCACTGGCCCATTGACGACAGAACAACAAGAGGTGATAAAGGAATTGAATGATATTTGGAACTATTCTTCTTCCTTGAATGACACAGACAAGGATCTCAAGACAACTTTATCATCCGTAGTAAAATTAGCCTATGCAAGGTTGAAAATTGAGAAGGATGAGACGCTTCATCGCTTAAAGTATTTACTAAAAAAATTAAGACAGCGTATCGGCTTAGAGTCAGATGTTGACGATGCAGAATTAGAGCAAACTGATGAACAACAAACTACATCTCTTCCATACACTGTTCAAAATAATAGCGAAATTGAGTCTAGTACAAAAATTCCAATATCTACCTCAAAAAATGAACCATTTTCAACCTCAACAATAACCACCACAATTAAATCTAGAAGAAAACGAGCATTTGGTCTCGGAACCGGGATCGGTGAATATGAGGCAGTGAAGGTGACAGATGAAGATTCATTGTATTCAAATTATTTAAATTATATTCATAATAATGAAAATGATCATCAAAATAGTTATGAACATGAAGAACAACAAGTCATTCCAACAGCCACTCCAAGTGAGAAAACTATTCAAAAAATTATTCTCGTTCAAGACATGATGACCTCATCACCCTTGACACTCGTCACAAATGACAAACTGTCAAAGACTCCCTTAGATTTATCCCTATCCACTGTAGAACCCTCATTGTCTACAACAATTTTCTTACCCCCACTAAAACTTCCAGTACAATCATTACCAGTGAACTCACCCAGTACTAAAAATCCTGTTTCAAGTCAAAATACTAGTACTGATGATAGAGAGCCAGTGTCTGTTGAGCAAATTGCAAGTGCTATCGTCAAACTTTTGTACCCAACATTACAACAACAAAATAATAATAATAATCAAAAGAATCCAAATTCTGTCATTGAAAATCCTTCCACAGGTGAATACACTTTCCCTTTGGATAGAGACAAGTTTCTCAATAAATTGTCTTTACTGAATGGTATCAATGATCATCACAAACAGCAAGATGGAGTACTACAAAATCCAGGAGGACATCCTCTCAATATGTATCATTTAACGACTACAAAACCCAATTTATTTCCAGCTTATTTACAAGTTCATCCATTACCCTTATTCTTGAGTACGACAAGCCCCACACAAAATTATCCTCCTATTTTACAACAATTGCTTGCAAATCAAATGCATCAAAGTGCTATTACTATGACTGTAGACTCATTGAAAGTGACAACTCCTACACCTAATTTGACAGTTGAGGAACAAGAAGATGCTGAGACAAATCAATTAATGCAAGACAATGATTTGAATGATCATACAAATTTTGAAAAAGAAAATGACACAATGACAGAAAAATCAACTACTACAACAATAGGATTAAAATTGGACTCTTCATTGGACGGACCAACAACAACTATCAAAACTGTCGAGGCTCAGACTATTGGTACGACGATGACCTCAACAACAACCACAACGGCGACAACTCCTGCACCAGTTCAAGTGATGCAAATTATAGAAGAATTAACCGACAGTAATTTACTCGCAGGGCCCTCAGCATTTCTTAATGGAACTCGAGACGGTTAGACTAAATACAACTTTTTTACAAGTCCTTTTCTTCTCATCAATTAATAATATCTTCTTGTTTATATTTACAACAGGGTTGGTCCAATTTATAGCTACCTTGAGTACTCTATCATTCACAACAAAAATGGTGATGGTGTTTGCTCTCTCTATATCAGCACTCTCCATTATTCTGGGGGTGAGTCAATTCTGTAAATTGTATTCTAACTAAAAAAATTGATGTATGGCTAAATATTCATTATTAATTACATTATGAACTACTTACTAAAAAATCAAATACATCTCACTTTACAGGTGTACAGTTTGGGGCCACCAATAATAGCTGTTGGTATATTAGGAATATTAATTCCTATTGCCATCCTTCTCCTGCTGCAAGACTCATCCAAGAATAGGAATCAAAATGTACCACAGGGCAAAATTATGGAAGAATTGAAGAATGAAATGTTTATCGTCCTAGATCTCATAGAAAATGCATTTGAAAAATATGAGTAAATTATTTCTTTGACCTTTGTATTAATTTACACAATAAAAAATTGAAAAGAACACTCTTGTTGCAAAATATCAAAAATTAATCAATTGAAATATTAAATACTGGGGTTTTAATACAAAAAACAAAAACTTAAATTTCGTATACTATTAAAAAATTGTATTGAGTTTACGAAATATTTATTCATTTACAATATTTTAAATTTTTTCGTCAACAAACTAAACTGGAAATACATTGCTATGTAAAATTTTCACTCCAAAGTGAAAACAAATGTGTCATTAATTCATAAAAGATAACTAAATTCCGCCATACTACCAAATAGTAAAAATGAAACGAAAGAAACAACATACAACTTCGGATGTCATACTGTTAAAGTCTCAACGGTCTCAGGTCTCAGTTCAACAGTCTCTGGTCTCAGTTCAACAGTCTCAGGTAACCTCTTATTTTGTGGCTCTTCCTCCGGCACTTTGGTTGAAGACTTTGGGGGCCTTCTGAGTATTTGACATGAATCGAAATTCCACGGTGCAATCAGTGTGATGGAATTTTTTGGGGTGACCTCATAATCTACAAATTAAAATAATAAAATCAATATCAGTCAGAAAAACAAATACACTGTGAACTGTGACTACTTACCACAATAGTAATTATGCACAATAGTACTTTAGAATTACTGAATAATATAGAACATCAATAATATAGAAAATCATACTCACCCCCATCATAATCTGAAGCAGAAGAGTATCCAGATCCACTGTCACTAGATAAGGACGGACGTTTTAGGGTCATCATCTCCACGATATTCAACTTCTTTACTTTGATTTTGTTGGAACTCCCAATTGTTTCTGAGGTTGAAGTACTGGGCGAATTAGAATCTGAATCTTCTTTCGGTGGTGTGCCTGGGCTTTCCGGTCCGTTTTGAGGTGTCACGGGATATAATCTTGGTCTGCCTCTTGGTCTCACTCCCAGTTTCTTGTTGAGATTACCAGGTTGATTGATTAAGTCAGGTGAAAACTTTACGTTTTTCCGTAGTCTTCCTCTTGTTTCCTTTCTAAAATCAGTTGTGTCTGGCGACACTCGCCCCTTGGACGCGTTGACAGATGACGATGACACGGAAGTGGATTTTTTTAGTGAACTTGATCTTGTTGTTTTCTTTTCCACGTTGAACAAACTCATGTCCATTGCCTCAACTGCTTCAACATAGGACTTGGCAATGTCGGTGGGTGACAGAGACGACAAAGGAATAATTGTCCTCGGAGTCTTTGGTGGTCTCCCTCGTCCTCTCCTTTCTTCCTTCCCCACAGAGTTGACTTGAGACATTGTTGACTAGAAAAGGATTAGAATTGAAAATGTCACAAAACTATCTTGTCAGTTTAGCCGGTTCTTCATGGACACTTTTTTCCAATTCGAGGCAGCCACCAAGATCCAGCCAGGAACAGGCAACTCCACCTGGCGTATTTTCGAACGGCGCGTGGATTTGGATCGAGTCGCGAGCAGAGTCAAAAAAATCTTTTTTTTGGTTGAAATTCGTTGAATTTTGAAGGGTTTCGAAAACTAGACTTTAAAATGGCAAAGTCAAAGAATCACACTAATCATAATCAAAGTAAGTTTTGTTTTTTCTTTTCATTTTAGTGCAATCTTTGGTTTTTACCTCGATTTATTTGCCTGTAAAATTTGCTCCACTCCAGAGAGTATGTTTGATAGCATTGAAAACATTGGGGATTTTTGTATGATCAATTTTCAGACCGTAAGGCTCATCGGAATGGAATTAAGAAGCCAAAACCAACCCGGTCGACCCGTGGAGTGGATCCTAAATTCCTCCGGAACCTGAAATTTGCAAGGAAGCACAATTTGAAGCCTCAAAATCAAATTAAAGAGTTCCAAAAAAGGCAAGCGGCGGGTGGCAAGAAATAAATATTTTGACGTATTGTTTTAATCCATATTTCTTACCATGTAACAAATTTTGCTGCGATTCTATGAATGGAACGATGTTGATTGAATAAATTGTCACTTTCTGTTTCAGAATTTTGTCTGTAGCAAACGTTTTCTTTTATTTAAAAACAATTCATTAAAACGTCTACATTGATCCAGTGTGGTTATTCACGGGTATAAATTTTTCTTGTTTCGTACAGGAAAAAGTACTAAAATAATAATTTTTGAAATCAATAACTACAAGTTTTGAATTTCTTTAGGTCTTGTATGAAAAATTTTATAGAATATAGTCAGTATACATTTAATGTATGCATAGAATATATAATCAAAGAGAAAGATATTAGATAGGAATTTTAGAGTGAAACAAGTGCCATAAATAGCAATCATAACAAAAAATACTATTTTAGGAGATCTATTTTAGCACAAATTCTGCTACTAATGAGAAATGATCCGACGAGTTTGCAAGATTAGGAATAGGGCCCATCTCTTTGCATTCACCCCTTGTCAAGAGTCCGAGACGGCGAATAAGTTTCAATTTTCCTTCCGTCTGTTTTTTGTACTGTTCATTCCAAATTTTGCTACAGTAAAAAAAAAGAAAATTTACATGACTTGATAAAAAAATAATCGTATAACTAAGTAATTAGCATGGAAATCTTCTAGTCTGGGTAAGAAAACAACTTGTTATAATTATTGAGGTCAAAATATTTACAATGTTTTGGAATCCTAAAAGAAAGTGACTTACCTATAAAAAATATAATCAACAGTAGTCCAATAAGTCTGTCTTGTCGTCACAGTATTTTGACTACCCTCAGACCTATCAAGTCTAGGTGCGTAAACATTGCTGAATATAATATTCTTTTTGGATTGTGACTGTTGTTCTGTATGACTAGGAGGAACCCCAGCTTGGAGATCACTCTCGGTAATTGACTTCATGAGAGGATTGTTAGGGTCAGCGTTGAAATCTCCAGTCATTATGACAGGCACATGGGTTGGATTTCCCTTTTGATCTAATCCATTAAATGCAAAGCGATCCATCTCGGAAAGTAAACGTTGGACTTGAGCTGATTTCACGTCCTATGAATGCAAAATATAAATGATCAAGACAAGTTTATACATAGATTAAAAAATAATCTTGATTCGAGACAATAAATTATGTAAATACTTTTAATGAATTATGATGATTTCATTATTTAATATTTACCTGTCGTTTGGGATTGAATAGAATATGCGTTGTACCAACGACAAAAGTCTGTCGACGTCCAGTACTGTAATGATGAGAGGCCAGTTTAATGAATAAAGCAACGTTGTCACGATTTAATACAGGAATATGCGGTTGAAAGTATTCTACATCAAATTTGTCAACGAAACTAAAGCGAGTAGTCTTGTAAAAAATGGCACAACCATCTGACTTCTCTCCTGTTCTCTTCTTGTATATTCCCTTGTAGTCTGATAAAGATGAAAGAAAGCAAATCAATATAAGTAAATATGATACCTAAAGTTATCATGTTAAATTCTTAATGAAGAAATTATGATTACAATATTACTTTTCTGCGAGAGAGTTGGCTCGAAAATTTTGTAAAAATCAGTCTCTTCGACTTCCTGAAGACAGAGAATTTCCGGTTGAATGTCGTCCAATTCACTAAATAGCAGTTGTTTGCGGAAGCTATGATTGAGAGCACGCGGGTCACAGCCATTGTACAGATTACCATGAGAGGAGAGTAATTGTTGAGAAAGTATGTTGTAGCTCATGACAAAAAAGCGAGTACCATCTCCGATTGTACGCTGATCAGCTATTAATCAAAATAATGTATACAATTAATTGAACATACTTATGTATTATATGTTTAGCATGACATTCTTTCTATAATTAATACTTACCCACTGTTCCAACAAGTCTTCCAAAATGAGTATACTCCCAATTTCGACGACTCTTTAAATCTTTTCGCATGTCGGAAATTTCCTTGGCAAAGCTGCGATTCAGTTCCTGTCTGGTTGCTGCCACAGTAGGAAAATCGGTTTCCATTTGATACTGATAAGAATGACTACTTAGATTCTCAACAATGGTCTGCTCAAAGCTGGGTCTCTTGCTACCATTATCGTCACTTGCCCCATTGTTGGAACTCTGCAGCCTCTTCATACGAAACTGATTTTGAAGATGAGGATGGTAATTGAAGGGAACAAAGATTCGTCCATGGGCCCCGCCGTGGTTGTTCATTTTTAAAGATAGTGAGGATAGTATTTTCATGAGTTAACTACACTCATTCCACTTGTAAATTTGTCAAAATTAAATCAAAGTCGAGACTATAAAATAGAATTTAAATTTGGTAACTACGAATTTACTTGACCTACGACATTGAGTCTCTCCTACCAAATACAACGGGATAGTCAGAAAATGATTGAGTTTACAATTTTTAACAACAAATAAAGTGATTATCTTCTCTGACTTCAGAGAAACCCAAGGAAACTACAATTTTAGAGAAATCGAAAAAAGTCGATTTCCAATTTTTTTTTTCATTCGAAAACCCCTCTCTCTCCTTTCTTCGCAGTTGTCCTTGATCGCTGATGTAGGTAGAAATGAAAGGACTTTAAAAATTAAACTCCCTCACACACCATATTTCAGAAATTGTATCCAACTTTTATTAAGTATACATGAAACTCGTAGTATTATTGTTTACATCATACATAATTTCTTTTTTAAATTAAAATTTAAAATACTTCACACTGTGAAGTTTACAGACAAGACTCTGAAGACTCTTTAAAATTTAAAACCCTTTCATTCGGCAGTTCTCTTTTGGCACTCAAAATTATCATGATTCATGCACTTAACATACTTACAGTTTATATGTAGTAAATATGTTTTAGGTAAATTGTAAAATTTCATCACTTTTAATTAGGATTGATTTCCAAGTTTTTCCAACTCGCAGCAGCGTCAGTTCCTTTCTTCTCTTAAACCTACAACTGTGGGTGGCACAAAAAAATAAAAATGACGCTTTAAAATCGTTTCTGATTTATAAACAAAGCAAAAAAGACAAAAATGTAAAAAGTAAAAAATTAATGTTTCAACTTACCATTCATTAGCACCAATTAAGTTTAATTAAAAAAATTTATATCCGCATCCTCTTTTTCCACTGTGATGAGAACGTCCTATAAAACAAAATAGTCAAAACATTACAATGAGCAGATTTAATCTTACAGTTATAGGATTGATATTTACTCGAAATTTATCCAACAATAGCATTAGCTGTGACCGCCGTAAGTTTTCCATGTACATGATTTCCTGATAAGAACAGTATATTACGTTAAGTGCATCATATAAATAATTTACATGATGTACTTTTATCATATAAAATAACATAAACTTCAGAAAAAAATGTTACCTCGAGATGAAACTCTCCTGTAAAATATTTAGAGAGGCGAGAAAACATTTTAATGTCTTGAATAGACAGAGGAAATTTAATTTGTGACACTGCTCTCTTTACTGGATCTTGTAACTCTGACAAAGTGTCCTTGATTTTTTCAAAGCGTTCCAAATGTTCTGGATTACTTTCCTCTGTTTCACCCATGTCAGTGTCACCACTTTTTTGTGCCTCAAGTTCAGAAGAACTCATTCCATGAATTCCAGTAATAATATTTGTAATATCTTGATCCATTGTGGTGCGTACACTATTATGGAATGTAGGACTATTTCTAATATTCATATTAGAATCTTCTGTTGTTGCTTCAGAAATGGAGTCACTCACTGTGGCTGTGTCATCATCATCCTGTTCAAAAGGTTGCAGACTTAATTTAATACTTCTATCATCATCCCCTGTCTCACTTAGTCGCCCATTGAGACTCTCTGCAGTGGCAAAACTGTCCAAATAGGTGGCCAAATAAATGTAGGTATGAAGTTGAATTAACAGTCGATGTTTAAGGAGCCAACAAACGAGTTGAACTAATTGTGTTTGTGATGATGAACTAAACCCGTCGCCTGCATGGACAGCCTGTTGAAAAATAAATAAATAATAGGAGATAAAAATTAAATAAGTAAATGAGACACAGGTGTTCACTAGTAAATAAATTAATCGTTTTATTTAAAACTTACAAACATAGGGTTATTTCTCTCCCCCAATGGCATTGGTAAGGAAAAATCAGCGAGTGTTTGAGGTAAGGAAATTCCTTGAAAATTTTCAGCAAAGGTTGTAGCAAGATCTGGAGAAGTGATGGGAGCATCTGGAGCAATGACATAAACATTGGACTCACACATGGGATAAATGACAATAGCAGCAGCCCAGTAGACTAGATGAGAGGCTATTTCGACGACTTGTGATAGGGTTAAATCTGCATCTGCTGCCATTGTTTGGAGACTCTTGAGTGGAGAATAGACATGAAGAAGACGAGGGATTGTTGATGAAGCATCTAACCAAAAACTTGCAACGAGGTCTTCTCTATCAACCAGCAATAAAATTGCATGGTAAGGACGGATGGCTTCTAGGCATTTATGAATATTTTCAGGCTCTACCAATGGAGCTTTTGTTCGAAATCTAAAATTGACAATAAAAATTTAGTTGTAATTATACTGTACTACATTGAATTTTAAATATGACACGCACAGTGCAAGACAATTAAATTAAATATTCAAACTTTGAACTTACGGTAGAGTATGAATTTTTTGTGGAAGACAAAAACTGACTTGAACCCAATTATTAATTTTCAATTTGACAAAACCAGTTTGACAAACATCATCATAAACACGTTTCATTATTTTAGCAAGACTACTCATTGCTAAAATTTCATTAAATAATTCTTCCCTCTCATTCATGTAATCTTCTGTCCCATCTCCTAAAAAAATCAAAAAAAAGTTGCAATCAGCATTTTCCCATCTTTTACTAAAGTTATTAGGTAAGTCAACTTAATTAGCGAATTAAATATCTCACCGTGATGACTACAGGCTTCATCATGTTTAGCAATAATTGCTTTCATCTCTTTGCTAACGTAACAACAACGATGCTCTTCATGACGAAGCCCGATCCCTAATCTTTTACTTAGGTCATAGAAACACTTGACAATGGAATGACTTGCACGGGCATTTAAACAAAATACAATATTGAACAATTTGATGGATGTTTGACTCCTGTAACAAATAAAGTAAATTTTATACAGTGCAATCATTTAATTGTGATCATAGGTAAGTTTAGTAATAAAAACTGTAAGGTATGAATTACTTACCCTGGATTAGGTGGCCTAACATCTCTCGCATGATGCATTAAAGTTGGATGACCCACAAATCTGACTTCATTAATTTTGAGCTCAAATTTTCTTTCACTCAAATCCGAATTGACAGCCAGTAAATTTGACAAGTCCTTGTCACTTAAATCACCCAATTGAATATTATTTCTGACATTAAATAACTCATCATTGTCTGCCGTTGGAAAAGTTCTTGTAGAGCTAGCAAACATGTCATCATTTGACTTGAGCACTGCATAAGGATTTCTTCTCTTGGACGGAGGGGAAGTTTTGGACGTTTTTCTTGACCTTTGAAATTGACCACTTCCAAGACTAAATGTATCATTGTCAAATGTGTCAAAGGATGAAAAGACAGACTTGTTGTGATGACCATGTTCAGGATTCAATGGGGTTGAGAATAAATTTGAGCCTCTGTATGATCCTGATGAGGCTGTCCCAATGGAACCACACACAATTTTGTCACCCACGTCTTCAGACGAATGTCTACTTGATTTGTATGGGTAACGAAATAATAGACGATCTCCTTTACTTCCATTCTTAACTAGAATTATACATAATGGATTCACTATTTTTTGATCCATTTATTTTATTAAAAAGAAGAACAAAGGACAAATTTGCCTTTGAAGAACTAAAGGGATCTATTTTAACTTGAGTAGAAACCACAAAATTGATTTTTTAAACTTAACGTAATCATGTAAAGCATGACAAACTCAACTTTCATCATGATTAAAAAGCCTCATACTCAAATACTAGACCCTTACAATAAAAATTAAAAAAGATAAAAATTTTACATTTTGATAAGAAAAAAATTAAAAATCTGCTACAGGACAAGGATAACTGGTCTGCTACTGAAAACTTGTGAGGTACACTTTAGCGACGACAAGGGTGAAAATTAGCCACTCACTAAATCTTAACTAACTTTGTAGTTAAGGGTTAAATGTGGCAACTTGAAACACAGAATTCAAGCCAATGTGCTCTGATTCGTATTTTAATGACTTTTGAATTAATTCTGCAATCCCCAAGTCCACTTGGAATTAATTTTAGTCGAGAGAATCTTTTATAGCTTCAAAAGAAAGCAAATCTTTCTTTTGCATCTTTCGGAAACGAAACGTCAATTAATGTCCTCGTTTTAATGAAAAGGAATGTCCATCAAAAAATTGCCCTTGAACTTCTCTACCTAGTGGCGTCTAAATAATGACCATTTTAAACTATAATTAGCTGATTTTTTTCACTAGTTGTCGTTGAAAGTCCTCTTTTGATACTCTTTTGAGTAAAAATAAGCCATTTTCGCCGATAAAAATATGTCACTCTTTAGCAGTAACAGATGAGCCACCCATGACGAGAGAAATTAGTGAATTCTCTTGAAGGCTTTAAGAACATGGCATATATACATACGTTTGCACCTGACATAAACGGATTATGCACCAATTGTGAACATTTAATTGCGATTTGCTGTGTTAAATTAAATAATTTATGAGATCTACATAATGAGCAGAAATTCCAGGGCTTTCTATAAATATTTTTATTGTCTTTGTGGAGAGTGTCATTCTCTCTCCAGGCCACACAACTCTCAAGTTTTTTTTTCGCCCGCGTCTCCCCTAAATAAAGCCTATTTATTTACTTAATATTTAAGTTAAATGTGATATTAGAAAATTGAAATATCAAGTAAATTTATTTATACACAAATCACATCTCTATAATATATATTAGGAGAATATATACCATTACATATGTAAGTACATCTATCGCTTAATCGCTTTACAGTTGTCCCCCACCCCCTGTTTTTTGATGCACTATCATTTGTCATTTGTAAAATGCTCAAATTGTGTTATGAAACATTTCAGAGAATTATAAAAGAAGATTGCTTATGTTATTATTGGTCATTTTACATTCAATTTTACATAAATATTGAACATAAAATTAATATAAACTTTCATAATTTTAGTAGACTTTTAACTGATTCTTTTCGTCGAACCCTGCTGAGTGGCCAGCGTTCCTCACAATAAATGAAGCCCCATCAAAGTGCATCCGACGCTCTCCACGCTTTACAAACAGATGAGATGAACTCCCCACAGACGCTGTACAATGTACAAATGGTGTGGTCATGGATGCTGTTCCATTGGTTGGTGAAGTTCTCAACTGATACTTGGATGATCCTCGTCCAACTCTATTTTAAGAAAAAAAAGAAAAAGAGGAAATTAATGATATTCATGAAATTGAAAACACAATAAATTTTAAAAAGTGTGTAGGAGTTACCTAACAAGTCCATCGGAAGTTTGGGAGACACGAATTCCATTGATAATCCAATTCTCAACTCCCTCATCCGTGACCCAATATTGAGTCATTTGAAGTAATTGAATACACTCTTGAATTGTGTTTGGCCCAAATTTGGAGTCACCGAGGAATACCGGCATGGAAAAATCTCCATGCATATCCGAAAAGGCATCCGTTGTTGTCCTTGTTCCAGCTGTATCCACCAAATAGACGAGGGCATTGTGTTCAGAGGTGAAACTGACTCCTTTGTACCACATTTTAGCATATTTACTATTCCCCTTGGGGCTGAACAAAACAAAAATACATTACATAAATTCTATTCTATCTTTAGTATCAATTTTTGTTTACGTCATAATAAAAAAAATATAAATTTATATTTTTGAAAAAAGATAACAAAATATTGAATATTACTCTGAGGTTGTGATTTCGACTCGACTTCCGTATTGGTAGACACATCCACTGGGATGAATTAAGGCTGCAGATGCTCCATTACCACTCAATGCTAGGATGATATTACTTTTATTATTTATTACTCGAACGGCTTTGTCCACTGTCAAATCCACTCGGACACCACTATGAAGCCTGATGGAAATTATGCCTTGACCGGTCACCAAAGCTCCCATTGCGAGTTCCTCCACTGGTTCTCCTCTCCAAGCTGCAACATCCTGATTTCATCAACAAAAAAACAATTGAAGTTTAGTTAATTATTCATCAAAATATTACAAGAAAACTAGAGTGGAAAATTAACATGTGTTTTTAATGTTATTTGAATTTAGTTCAATAATTTTACCTGTAGATTATCGCCCATTTTCTTTTTTTGATCTGTTTAAACTGAGGTGATGATGAAAGTGATCAAAATGATTAAAAACTCTTAACTTTTTTACAGTAATTTTCCACTTTTCTTGTACAATCTTCCTTCTTTTTTTACAAAAAAAAGTACAAAAATACAGTAAAGTGACAGCACTACGACATCAAACGACAGAAAACGAGTGAATGATTTTATTATGTACCTCAATCTTCTCGATCTTCATCATTGATGATCGGGTGGAGCCAAGAAAATGAACTAATCAGTTTGATTTCCATTTAAACCCCAATATCTGTATTTGTTGTCATGACAACAAAAAAAATAATTTTAATTCTCTTTTCGGAATTTCCCTCCCTCTGGAAAGCCAAAATATTAACCCTTTTGACCCAATATTTTGACTACTAAAATGTCATGAAATGAAAATTCTTGACAAAATTGTGGTCTCGGTCTATCTCTTGTCTAATTTTGACTAGTCCTTGAAGTCCTCGATGGGACACCCTGTACATTTGTATTATGATTAAAATTAATAAAATGAAATCTATTCCTCCATCATAGTACTAGATAGTACAAACTACTATAAAATGCATTGCTGATTGTAGAGATGAAGAAGATGAGAACATGGAATGTGTTAGACTTGTATGTATGATACGAAAAAGGAATAGGAGAAGAGAGAGAGAGGAGATTTAAGGAATGTACAAGAGTAAATTAGAATTAATTAAGGGAAGCCATTAGACAGCTTCTCTGCCTAATCCTAATGCTAATACTTTCTCACACACACCGAGTTTAGCAATTTAGCTACTGACTGAGTGTAGAGAGTGAGAGAGAGAGAGCTAGAACAATTTTCCTCTCATTATATTTAAGCTGGAGCGAATAAAGTGAGAAGGGGACCACAGGACGGGGAAAGGAACGGGGAATTTGGGAATCCCAAATTTCGGATTAAACCTTCTTCATCCTCCTCTCTCTTACTTTGACGTCAGACCAAATTTTTTATTATTACGTATTATAATTTAGCATATTTTGTATTTTTTTGATCATTAACTAGAAAATTAAATATAACTCTCGAAATTTTACAGTACTTAAGCTAAAATTAAGCTAAAAATTTAAATTATTCTAGTAAAAAGAAAGTTGGATAAAAAGTAAAAAAAAAATCTATTTCGGTTCAAGAAATTATTAATTACTAATGGGCTTGATTGGAATTCAAAATGACAAAAAGAAAGTTTAACAAAAGTCCTAGTATTAAAATTCCAATTATATAACAAAAAACAACAAATAATGTAAAGGGGATAGTCAAGTTGATCATGAAGAAAAAAATCGATACAAGAGCAAGAGTCTATAACTACAGTCTACACAAAAAGGGTTGAGGATTGGGGAATGAAAGTTAAGTGATAAATGAACTCATTTGTACTTTGATACTACTGGAAAAGTTGATCTAACATGAACAACCACTCGAGAGGGAGGGTGTCTCCATATAAAATTCTTATGTGGAAGCAATGATGCTTATAATTCCCTATAAAATGTTTTTTTGAATTAACAATCAAGGACACTACACAAAAAGATACACCTGCTCCAGCTCCAACTCCAGCTCCCCTACTCTTTTCAGGCCCTGAGTCTCGAGTCACGACTTTTGTCTTTTGGCCACAGTGTTTACCTTGTGACGAGAACGAGACCAAGAGAAGGAGAGGGAAAATGCCGATTAATCTTGGCCGTTCAAGATGGATAGTGTTGCGTCTATAGATCATTATGTACACAGTTTGTCTCGAAAAGATTAAGAATGAAGACAAAAAAAGAATGTTGTAGAGATATAGATACACACCCAAAAAAAAGGACAAACAAACGCACAACCCAATTCAATTAAACAACCAACCAATTACATGACACAGCTGTTGTTGGCTCTTCATTTTGGTCATGGGAAACTAACAAAAGACCACACAAATCAATAGCCAGTTGGACATTGACAGAGACTACTGGGCGCTCTCAAAGTGTTACGTATCAACATCAACCAAAAAGAAGAGGAAGGAAGAAGAGGACTAAATCTGAAGGAGGAGGAAAATCCTCATTTATTTGTTCACTCTCCACACTAATGGACGGAGAAGAGGGAAGTTTATTTGTCTGGAATTTAAGAATTTAAAGACTTCTTTTCCTTGTCTTTGTTAATTTCTTGTGACGTCATTAAGGAAATCTTGAACATGTACTAGAGAAAATGCCAAGAGTTAAAGAGCTGACACGCTTAATATATTATTATGATGATTATCTCCGTTATACACACAATTTTTTTTCTAAATCTCCAGCCATTGTCTGAATACCAAATTTACTGAATAAAAAAAAACAAGTCATAATAATTAGCAACCCCCTCCATTCTTTTCCACTCGAAATCTTACATGTAATACTCAAGCACATGTAACTCGAGAGGAAGATTGTGTAAGAGGAATAAAATAAGTGTAAATTGTAGCGGAAGGAAGGAGCCAGTAGAGGATAATTACTGCAGATAATTGAGGAACTGAGGAGGGAGAAAAACAACTGGCAAGTCTTTTGTGTGAGCTATACGTTATTTGTGTAACGCACTAAAAAGCAAAAAGAAGGAGATGAAAAAATAAAATAGACAACTGGAGAGTTTTTTTGAAAAAAATCGATGGTCGACTTGACTCAACTTGACTTGGTCTTTCTCTTTTTTTTTGCTTTTTTTTACACTCTTACTCTTGGGAGTCACTGATGTTGTCGTCCCTGATTTTACGTACTTCCATACGCTGCAGTCTACTTTGGAATGAAAATTTCCTTTTTGAAACTTGCAGCATCTGCTCATTTCCGTTTAACTCTCTCTCTTTTTGTGTAAAGAGAATCATGGTGTGCAAAAATAGTAGAATTTTGTTCTATAACTTTATTTTGGACTTGGACTTGTCCTTATTAAATATCCAGAGTTAAAAAATTTGTTCCAGATTTTTCCACTGCAGTCGTAAAATTTTGTAAGACAAAGATTACATGATAAATTTAACATGGTTGAATATATAAAAAAAGTAAACACAAGTAAAAATAAAAAAGAAAGTTTCTTTTCACTTGTCCATGTTTTTATATTCTCAAAGAGAATTTTCTCTCCCTCTCTCTTTTACAGACAGACGCTTACAGCGTCACTGTACAGTGTACCCTTTCTCTGTAGTCTGTAGTCAAAGATTGTTTGAGAAATATAAACAAAATTACACGAGATGAGGATGATAGGGGAGAGTAATACAATTAATCAGTGAAAGAACAAGAAAAAAAAGTTGTCAAGATTTTTACAGAGAGAGAGAGAGATTCCCATTGATATTTGTGTACTACCATCCGATTGTAACATGTACCCCTGGGAGTACGAGATGAACGTAAAAAAAATTGTAATCATGAGGCAGAGCAGGCATAAATTAAATTTTATGTGAGGATACTTGTCTCACTCCATACTCCATACTATGGTATGGAGGGAAGCCCTACAGTAAGAGCAAGTTGTTCAAGAGTACAAGAGAAATAAAAATAAAAAGTATTGGAAACATTCTCCCTCCAAAAAACTTGATTCTCTCTCTCTCTCTCTCTCTCTCTCCTTATATAACATATAAATAGAATATGGAGGAGGGGACTCTTCACAAAATAAAGACATTTACGGGATAAATATACTTTTTTTTTTCTTCTCCTCCCTCCTCGAGACACAAGGAGATGGAGGATATAGAAAAATAAGAAAATGAATTATTTTTATGGCTATCGTATCACATCGTCAGAGAGAGAGAGAGAGAGAGGGAACCCATTTCACAACAAGAGAGATTTTTTGGGGATCGATTTTTTTTTCACGAATTACGATTTTGCCACTGGCATTTTCTACATTGTACATCATCAATGTGTGCTGGGGTAGACTCGAGTCTTAAAAGAAGAATGTATTAAAAATTGCTCTCTTTTTTATCCCATGATTTTTTACTTGACTGAACACACCCCGACCATGGGACATTGTTTTTGAGAGAGAGAGAAAGCGAGAGAGAAAGACTTAGGAGGAGAGGGGAATCGCAAATCTTTCGTCGAATTTCCTCATGTTTTACCTCCCTGACAATCTTATAACTCTTTTTTTTTCCATTCGCAATCGGGGTTTTTTTGGGATCTTGGGGTTGATAGGCCATAACTTAATTTTTTGAGATTGTTTGTGAAATTTTTCAAATTATTTATTTATATTTTTAACTTTTTATATTTCTATCCCAAAGAATAATTTAAAAATTCGATCAACAACTTGAGCCAACTTTTTTTCTCCAGCTCTTGTTATTTTTGTTGTTGTTGCATAAAAAAACAGGGATTTTATTTTTTGATTCATTTTCTAAAGAGCCAAAAAAGTGTTTTGATTTCTTTTCTTAAAAAAGAGGGGATGCAGATTAAGTTAAACTTTGGCTTAAATATTTCATCAATCTTGTTCTTTTCTTTCTACTCTCTCTCTCCCCTTTAGTCGTTTTAAAAAAATATTTTTCTTTTTGGTTCGAGGTAGATTTAGATATCCGCCCCATTTTCTCTCGTGCTCATTTTCATCTTCATCTCGTAACTGGTGGAGACTAGCTATATAAGGTAGAGGGTAGAGTATAATGGTGTAAAATTGATTTTTATAATCGGCTCATCTTTCATTTTCACTTCTTTTTTTTATCGGTATTTTTCCATGCTCTACTTTTCCTTTACTTTCACCGAGTCACAATTCGTGGGTTGACAGGGATGAGATTGGACGTACTCATTTTTATCGTAAAATCAATTGCTCAATAAACATCCCCCCATGAGGAAAATACGGTACATAAAACGGTTCCTATTCAACAAGAGAGAGAGAGAGAAAGTAAGAGAAAGTTCTTTTTTTTCTATTGAAATTTATATAGCCATGTTGGACTATTTATCCACTAATGTTATCTCCATCCTCCTGAATCATCCCCCTGTGCCTGTGGAAAAAAATTGAGTGCCTTGGCACTTTTGCACATTTACAAGGGAAGGAGAAGAAAGCTGTCTGAATTTTTAAGTAAAAAAATATGTCCAGAGTGTCCATGACAGACCGCGACAGTCTGTCAAAAAAAAGGAAATGGTATTTTGGATAATCTTCATCTTTTATCATTGTGGTCAGGTCACTCGAATAAATACTTGTCCTATATGTATGTATGAATTTTCTTTTTCAATTGTTATTTGAATACCTTGAAGATCATTTATTCTATTTTTTGACAGTTCCAACTAAATGTCACCAGGTCCATAGCCATAGCCTGGAGTAAATTGAATTAGTAAAAAAAATAATAATAAAAAAAACTTTTTTATCTTTTAGATCATCACTTCACTTCATCTCGAGGCAATCAATTAATTAGGGTAACTTAATCCAAAAAATCTTTATCAAATTTTTTGTCTATATTCTAGAGAGAGAGGACTAAAGTATCAAGTTTTGTCGAAAATTTGTCAAATGACGCAAAATAATTTGAGCTCTTTCCTTCTCTACAGTAGTGTGTGAATATATTCAACATTGAGTCTGGGAACAAGACAATAATAGTGGCGCATCTGATCAATGATCCATTTTCATGTCGTCTTGTCTTTCTCTCCGTTTTTTTTGCCAACTCCAAACTTTTGTCGGGTGTGTTGATGTGACGAGGAGCTGAGAGTCAGAGCTCATGATAATAATCTGGAGAGTGTTAGGGAGAGAGAGAGAGAGATGGATATAAAATATCAAATTTTTTAGAAAACATGTCGTGTCAACTGTCTTGTCTCTCCGTTTAGACTACTCTACATCAGTTTTTTTATCTTGGTTATGTACATGGAGAAATGTGACTCTTGTGAATGTCAACAACAAAATTGTAAATGGCTTGGAAAAAAATCCTGTTCCCCCTTTTTTCTTCACGTCCTTCATCGCCTCCTTGTCCCATTTCCCAAAATTCCAGTCACTGAGAATTCTAACATTTTTTTGTTGTGTGTGTGTGTGTACCTTTCCCATATTGATCTCTCCATGTAACAAAATGTTTTGGAATAAGCCAAAAACTCACTTGATGACATGAAATTTTTAACATTCAACGTAGAGCAACAAGAAAAGAAAAAAAAAATTCTTCAAATAAATTGAAATTGTATAAGCCAAACACACAACACCCGTCATCACATCATCCGACCCCTCGTTCATGTCCAATGCATGAGAGAGAGAATATTAAATGGGAGGGTTATAACCTTGACTACAGTCCTCAACTTTCTTTTTTTATATTTATATAATGCATCTGTACAGTACACTGTAGACTGTACTGTAGAAAGAAAACTAGTTTCAACAGGAATGAATTATTTTGCATTACATTTACAAATGCATTTCATTTCATCACAAGACGAAGAAAAAAAATCATTTTTGTATTGAGAATCTATTAAATTCAGTTTTTTTGGCGTGGGAGATAAAAATGTGCCAAAAAAATATTGAGAGAGAGTTGGGTCCTCTCCTCCACAAGAAAAAGAAGAAATAAGTGAATAAAGTGAATAAAAAAACCTGTATAGAAAATGATGAGGGGGGCCAGCGCCAGATAGAAAGAGAGAAGGTGGGGAGGGATGAATCGTAGAGGAAGTTGCTTTATTTTTTTTATCTCATCAGAGGGAGAGAGAGAGAGAGGGCTTCAAATAAGTAAAGAAAAACCACAAGGCACAATTTTCATGGCTTAATATCCGTCTCCTTCCTCCAATTTCCATCTCTTCCTATTAAGGTTATCAGGATAGGAATTTAAACGAGACTATTTTATTATTACTGTAATGGTTTCAACAGGATTTCTCTCACTTTCTCTTCTCTTTCATATTTCCATTTTTCCTCCTTCATATTTATTTCTTTTCTCCCCCCTCTCTTTCATTTTTGCGTGAGTTTTCTCCATCTTCCATAATCACATCCTCCTCATTCTCTCTCTCTCTATATATATATATATATATATACAATCTTTTAGAAATAAAATGAAGGGAGTCTTATTTTTCTATGCTCATAAAATTCATGTGTGTAATGTATATTACACATATTTTATTTTATTGTAGAATCCATTCACTTGCAAAACACTACAGACTACACTGTACACTACGGAGAGAATAATAGGGAGGAACCCATGCCAAGAGAATTTAAAAAAAAAAAAACTTGTAAAAGATAAATGAACAAGGGAAATGGGGAGACAAAAGGAGGACTCAGAAATTACAATTCCTCATGAACCACCTCAAAGGTTTCCCCTAGAATTTCTAGAAGGAAGACTAGAAACTAGAAAAAGGAAGAAAAAAATTAAATAGTTTCTCTACCCCCCTCCCTCCCCACTTTCTCCAATTTCTTTGTCTTCCCATCGACCCCTCTCAACCCCCCTCCTCTCTCTCTCCTCTCCGTCAATGAATTTTTTAATATGAAATATTGAAGGAAGGCTAGGCTGGAGCACTTTAAGAGTGAAATTATTTACAAGATTGTATTTTTTTAGTTAATGGAGTTGTAGTGGTGGAATCATTAATTTCAATTGTTGAATGGCTAAAGACAAGAGAGAATTTTTTGAAAGGGGTGAGCCAATTTAATGACGTATGATAAATTAGATGCTTAAACCAATAGAGTTTACTTCCCATCTCTCCAATTTTTATGGGGGTCTCTTGCATAACTTGTAAGATTAATTAGGGAGAAAGGGAGGACGCGTGGGAAATCAAATAGAAAGATTTCATATGCTACGCGAGGACGCTCTTCCTCGACCTCAAGTGTCAAATGTGAAAATTTTTTAGTTAAAATAATATTGAAAGTTTTTTTTCTCATTTTTTTTGCATGTGCCAAAATTCCACAAATTCTCTAATGGAAAAGTTGGTCTATTTGAGAATGATATTTTTAATGTAAATTATAGACTAGGAATTTGGAATGACTGTGTTCAATTAGAAAATGGAGTTTTTTTTTGAGAAAATCCATGTCATTACATAAATATTTTATGCAAAAATTACATATACAAATTTGCCTGTCTCTCTCTCTAAATGGCAAGAGAGAGAGAGAGAGAGAGGGAGTATTAGCAAAGAATTGGCAAACAGAATTGTGCCATTGTAAATAAAATAAACTATCCCGGCTTCTGGCCGGTGTGACGGTGCGAAATTTGGGGGGATAAAAGAGAAAGTCTTATATATAACTGGAGAGCATAGAATATATGGGAGATATTAGGAAGATAAGAGAAAGTTGTACATGTTTCTTCCATTTGTCCTGGAATTTTTTTTCGTCTTGTTGTTCTTTAGGCTCCTTTTTTTGTGCTAGTCACACATCACCTCACAACCCATCCCCGATTTCCCAGCTGACGATTAGCACGAGACAATTTACCAAGAGGCTATTATTTCGTTTTTCCTTCTTCTTCTAGCCTCATCCCCTTCTCTCCTTTTATCTTTCCCATTTCCTTTTCTATTAACTATGCTTTGTCCTCCTCCCAGCAACTACAAAACTTCTCTATCTCTGTCTCTTCTTCTTCTTCTTCTCAATTCTCTGATGCATCTCCATTCCTCCCTAAAAAGTTTCCCAGAGCTCCTTCCTTTTCCTGTTTTTTCCTCTTCTACCCATGGAGTTCTCTCGCCCACAAATTTTCTTATTCTTATTCATTTCATAGACCCCCCCCTCCTCTTTTATTTTATCCATTAAAAATATAAAATATTATACCTTAAATATACTCAAAATACAAAAGTCTCTATTTTAGTCATATAATTAACCAATCCTCTTTTTTTCTTTCTTTTTACTTTCTCTTGCCCTTTCTCTTCTCTCTGTGTCTGTTGGTCTTTGACTTTTTCTTTTTATTCATGAGATTTCCTCTTCTTTTTTTTGGCAATTCATGGTCTAATTAGTCCCTCGACAAAGGTCAGACTTTATTTTATTTTTTCTCCCTTTTTCTATTCTTTTCTCTCATTTTGAATACAATTCCTGCTTTTTTTTGGAGGGGAGAAAAGAGAAAATGAATTATTTCTGTAAAATTCTCTTTCTCTTTGCTTTCTCCCTCTTCTTTCTTTCTTTTTGCCCTTTTATTGTGAATGAATAAAGGGGAGGAACAGTGGAGAGGTCATTAACATTTTAATTAGATGGACTTGATCAATTTTAACTGTACAATCTTTTATTTATTTGACGGGGAAGACAATGTCCATTAAATTCCTTTTTCTTTGCTTAATCTTTTTCCAACTTTAGAAAATTTTCAACTTGTAGAATAAAGAGAGGAGGGGGGGACAAGTCATGACTCGAAATTTACAGCTTGGCCCCTTTTTTCTACACTAGAGCTACAGCCAGAGCCATAGACTCTTAAAACTTAAGGCCACGGCTAACAATAAGAAGCCCAGGCCCAGTATCACGAATATTTTCATCATGGTTGAGCCATGAGGATAAATAAAAGTTTAAAAAAAGAGAATCCCCCGTTAAATGTCAATGTGGAACAAGAGACACAAGAAAAAAAGCTGTAAATTTTATGCAGTCATGAAAACGACCCTAAAAAATTTCTAATATTCTTGGACTACATGCATAAATTTGTTAGGCACATATATGGACTTAAACAAAGAGAGAGAGAGAGAGAGAAAGCAAGTTTTCTTTTTCATTTAAGCATAAACATGACGAAATATGTTTTTTTAGCACAAAAAATTGTCTCTCAAAACTGGGGTGCACTTTATTCCACTAAAAATACAGGATTTTTGAAAAGAGAGGAAATCTCAAAATTCAAAGAGGGGAGGGGGGAAGACAAAGTATCTAATAGAAGGAACATAAGAGAGAAAATGTAATGCAAAATCTATTTTTTTACACGTCATCATAATGCATTTCTCCACTTGACCGACCATTCTGCTTTTTAATGGTGATTCCTCCCTTCTATCTCCATTCCCATGAAGCAAAAAGAGAGAGCACAGAGAGAGAGCCGGTTGTTACACGTGAGAAAGCAAATCCTTGTACATTCCTAAGACTTTCTACCAACTGTAGAGAGAGAGAGAAAGTAGTCGGAAGTCTTAAAAAAGAGTGTATGTGCTCTAAGGAAGAAGAAAGCTAGAGAGAGAGAGAGACTGAGATTTAGGGGGAAAGTATGAAGCGTCAGAGAAAAGAAAAAGTCAGAAACTCCCGTCCCGTCCCTCTTCTCTCTTTTTTTCTCCTTTTGCCTTTGCTGACGTAATTTTTTTGTGCCGACAGAGACTCTCTCAATAATTTTTTGTTCGTTCTCTCTCTCAATCTCTACACCATCCATGATCAATCGTTAACATTGGAACTGTCCCCATAATTATTTCTAATTTTCTTTCCTCCCTTTCACCCAACCAACTCTTGAAGGATAAACTTTATCCTGAAAAAAAGAGGTGTACCAGTGTCCAGTATGTAACTCAATCTTCAATAAAGAAATTTTTTTCTCTGTCCTTTCACCGTCACCGTCCTTAACTTTCTCTCTCTCTCTTGTGTGTGTCTCCATTGGTGATTCTGATTCAGTGGGGGAAAAGAATTTATTGAAAAAAAAAATGTGGAGGCTACAACGTTGAACGTTGTAATGGGAGAGAGAGAGAGTAATAAAAAAAACTAATCGTCAGCTTTAGAAAACCTTTTCCCATCCTCCTATTATTATTTATTAGAATTTGAAGAGGATAAAAAAAAGAATTTGGCATCTTTTTCTTCCCCAAAAAATCCTTTTCCCTATTAATATCAGACTATAGTTGTTCTTATATGGATTTGAGAAGAAAGTGGTGGGATTGGGGAGAAAGTAGAGAGAGAGAGTCTGTTGTAATGTGGATATAAGATAGGAAAGGGAGAATGTGTAGGGAAATGAGGAGGAGGTGAATGGAAGGACAGGGAAGGGGAGGGCAAAAATTGGGTTTTATCGCTGTCTCTCACATGCAGTTCTTTCCTAAATTTGCTCATGACTTGAGTCCTCTCTCTCTCTCTCTCCATAAATAATTTTTTGATAAACACGAGAACAGTCTGAGGAGCTAGGACTTGGACTTGGCCACATAACTCATACAAGCCACACACACCAGCCAAGCCAAGTCAACTTGAATGTACGTGTATCATCTTCCATCATATGTACAGGGGGCCCTCCTCCTCCTTCTCCCTCACTTTTTTTGTATTATTTTTTTTCTTACTTTGTGGCTTTTCTCCATTTCCTCTTTCCCTTTTTCATTCTTCACTCTCTTCGTCCTCACGTCCCAGAAATCAGGGGGGTGACAAGACAAACCAAGTTTATTTTTTTTGAGATGGAGAAAGTCTAAGAAAAAAAGTTTTTTTTTTTCAAAATTTCTGTGAAGCGGGAGAATGGTGGGTTTTGGTTGGGCATGTTTATTTTTGGAATTTTTTGGAAAAAATTACAGTTGAAATTGTTGGGATGCACTTACAGAAAGATAAAAAAAATATATTTTGTTGCACAGAAATATTTATTGAAACAATTTGTCACATCGATTGGTGGATACAATACAATTACACGAGGGACATGGAAAAAAAAGTTGAGAAAGCTTGTACGAGTAGCTTGTCCACAACATTTGTCAGTCAAAATGTCTCAATAAAATTTCGAGTGCACTTTAGTTTGAGAATGGGAGAAGAGGAAGAAAAAAATATAAAAATTCTTCTTCTTTTTCTACACGAGACACAAATACAAAAATAACACTAGACAAACTACAAGGAGAAAAAGGAATAATGGATGGATCGTGATGGACCATTGAAATTTGAAATGATCATTACGAGTCGTTTCAACTTGTCCATGTAAAAGCTAAAGTGATTTTTTTTGGTGTATTCTTTTTTTACTGTTAAATTTATCAACATATTTTAGTCATGGTTTTCAAAACTCTTTGTACACAAGTTTTTTATTCATGTTTTAAAAAATGGTCCTTTTTTCTCTTTTTTTCTTGAGGGTACAATGGATGGGAGGAGGAGAGACAAATTGGAGAATTTTTGGTCTTTTTCAACTCTTTATATTAGTCATAAAATTTTTTATTTTTATTTTATTTTAGAATTTTTTAAAAGAAATTTATAGCGGTGACTGTTGTCTGGTAGTTTTGGTTGATTTTTAATTTAAATTTCAAATAATTTTTTGGCAATAAAATAGAAACCTGCCTCAACAAAAACTTTGTTAGGAATTAGATTTACAAATGAACTCTTGACTTTTTGACAGTTTTCAAGGGGAAAGACGACCCTGATTAGTCTTCTTTGATCTTTGTGAATGAGAGTTGAATTCCCCGGGAATTATATTTTATGTTCACAATGGGAGATAGTTTTCTCTCTCTTTTGTTTTATAAATTTATTTGACAGCTTAGCTCCGGTAGCATACGACTTTCTCTCTGTGCTAATATGTACATGAAAATTTTTATAGAGAAAGATCTCTCTATAGGACAAGATTTTCAAAGGTCATGTTCCTGACCTTTGGATTTGTCTTGAGACTCTCGAGATAGAAATAAATGGTCCATCAAAGTTTTTCGAGTATTTCAATGGTGTACATATTTGACCAAATTTACAACTTTCTCTTTCTTGTAGACTGACATTTTCTCAAATGTCTAAATAATTTTCAAACACAAATGAAATAAAAAATTCAACTGTACTCCATTCTTTATTTGTCTCCGCCCTCCTCCCCCTCGTAAAAATCATCCAATTCATCATTGGAATGAATGTAGAGAATAACAAATATTGAATTTTTTTTGTGTGTGTATGACACACTTGAGAAGAGCATCAAGGAGACTGGCAATCACCAATTTTTCCTTGTCAACTTGGTCCTTTTTGCATAGACTATAGTAGACATAAGAAAAAATTGAAGATTGGAAGATGAATTTTTTTTCTCTGTAAAATGTTTTCTCTTTTATGAGCCATCTTTACTAAATTGTCTCCATCCATCAAATCCCTTCAAAGTTCAACTTACAAACTGTTAACCCATGAGAGAGGCACATTGTCCCCATACATGTACAAAAAAAATTGTTAAGTTGACTCGTCAACTTTTTTTTGGGTGTAGTTTTCATATTTTTCCAAAAATAGAGAGGCTCCTTAAAATGTCTCTCTCTCAAAAAAAAAATGTAGAGAAGCCTCTTAGCCATGGAAAAAAGTGGGAGCTGGAGCTGGAGCTGGATAAAAGTGTAAATTACATGTACGTGAATGGCGACACTTTTGACAAATTGTACAACTTTATTCTCCCCACAGCCAAACACTCAGCATGGGATCCCTCCTTTGATAAAGTCTTGTACAGGGCAATTCACCTTGTCAAAATTGTCCCAATAGTACACACACACACAGAGTCCTCCCCCCTCTGTCTTTTTTTTATGTGTTACGTCACATCTTCCTCCTTCAAAACTAAAGACTCTTTGTCCTCATTGACCACACACCAATTCTCTTTGAAGACTCTATCACATTCACATCACGAGAAAGTGGAGAAAATTGTCGTTGCCCTCAAATTTAAAAAACTTTTTCTTTTTTTTTGAAAAAAACTTTTTCCTCATGAAAAAACTCTAGTGAGTCATCTCCCAAAAAATTTATGGACCACACTTTCACTGTTTTTCTTTCCCCCAGGCCAATTTTAGTGGGTAGCATAGAATTGGAGAGAGGCTTAAGTTGTGTAAAGTTTATTTTAAAATTTTACATGGATAATGTCGTGAGCATAAAAAAACTGAATATTCATCAAGTTAGCAAAAAGGTCATCTGGGATTAAAAATGGACGTGTTTTTAACTCTAAAAGTTAAAAAAACACATTTTAGTTTACTTAACTACAAAGTACAGTCATGTACATAAATATTATCATTAAATGTCATTTTCTAAAGTAAACTACTCTTTACTTTGTGAGGGAAATTCAAATCTCCTCAAAATAAGTTGAGAGAATTTTTAATTGACAAAATTTTAATCTTGAATTTAATTCACATTACTTAGTTGTGAAGGTGAACCACAGGAGAAACTTTTTTTTTGATTTTAGAACAAGTTTTGAATGATAATTAAATTTTTTACAACTACTATTAACTATACTATCTGACAGTTAATTTATGGTTAATATTAAATTCTTTTTTTTTATAATTGAAATTTTTAATTGTTTGTAAAAAGAAATCAAGAAAAAAAAGGAAATTTCAAAGTCCACTTGATTGCTTTTTAGAGAAAGGAAAATTGACTCGTGAATTTAAATTAATTCGGTGGTCGTTCTCTAATTACCTCCGATTTTCTCTCTCTCTCTCTTTTCCGCAATTTTCATTCTCATTTTTGTGGATTGTGGAATAAAAGTAGAGGAAGGAAAAACATGGAAATTCTCTTTTCCTTTTGGCCGTCATCATGGATTAGTCAGCTTGAATAATAATTGTTTTTTCTGGAAGGGGCTACACTTGTGTCCATGTTTCAAGAGGGAGGAAAAGAGAGTATTGTAATTAAGCTATGATAATGCAATGCCGTCATAAGTTTCTCGGATGAATACCAAATCTATCCCCCCACCCCTCTCCCCTCTCTCTCCAAAATACCCCTGAGCTTGAGCTTGAAGAGCTGAAAGCATGGCAAGAAAAACAAGACCCCCTCAAACCCCCTCTCGCCTTGATTCCACATTGTACAACATGAGCATCTCACCATCACGAGTGAAACTTGAAGGAGATTTTTGTAGGCAGTTGAGCTTCGGCTTTTGCATCGCCAACTCGGTCAAAATTTATTCTCTCTCTCCTCCTTTGCCTATTTGAGGACTTGAGGAGCAGTCCGTGAAAAAAAAAGTTTCAAAGTGTTTTTCTAAAAAAAGTTGAGTCTAAAATAATCTTGAAAAAATGTTTGTTGTCGTCTAATCGGTGGTGAATGCGAGTCTTTGGGGTTGGAAAATGGTGGAGAGTGGAGGATTAACCAGAAAAAAAGAATATTAAAAATTCATGACTCAAAGTCCACTGGGGATTGTGTCACAGTTTTTAGTGTTAATGTTACACTAAATATTAAACAAGGAGGCAATTGTGGATAAAAGCTTTTTTTTTGAGGACATTTTTACCAAAGGATAAAAGTGATCTTTTTTGTCTTGTAAAAAAAATAGACCAAGCGCATCTGTACACCTCCCCCCTCCTCTTTTTCATTCAAGGGAAAAGATGTGAAGCTACTATAAATAAATTTTCACGGTACAAACTAAATCAAGTGAAAGGGGGGGGGAGAAAATATATTGCCCAACGTCAAAGTGTACTTTAAAATAAAAAAAAGTGTAAGCATATGGAGGGAAAGCAAGTCTTGGCTTGTTGAAATGGAGGGAAAAAAGTGACCGTGACAATAAAAATGCAGGACGCATAGTTTTTGATGGTAAGTCTTATCTAAGGAGATAGACTTAACTTTCTCCTTTTTAAAAAAAAGTCCGTATAAAAAAGTGTGTAGTGTACAGAGTGCAGTTCAGTGTGTGTGGTCTATCTGTAGACATTGTAGGAAAAAAAGAACTGAGTGAAAGCCACAAAGGTACCAAAGTTTTGACGTAACTTGCATAAATCATGTCCATATGAAATTGCCCAAAAAAACTGAACATCGTTTGTTTTTTTCTCTCCCTCTCTCTGTCTTTCTCCTTCTGTCTCATTTTCACTTTCACTGGAAAGACGAGCACAGAGGTTTTTTTTCTTGTGGTCGCTTTCTCTTTCTTGGTTGGGTGTTGAGGTTGAAGAGTGCATTTGTGTGTGAGGCCTGAGTTTCTTGAAACGGTTTAAAACCCCACAAACAAGGGTTCTGTCAAAGAGAAAGTCTAACCCACCGTATCCAATTTAAGTGGCAACCACTTTTTCCCTTACTGTTGCCAACCCAAAGTGAAAGTGAAAGTCTCATATGAAGAGAGAGACTTTCCCTGTAAACAATTGTATAAAATACCACCCCTCCCCCTTCTGCTTGCCTTTTCATTCCTACATCTTTTTTGATGCAAGACTCTTGGTTGTAGAGCAAGTGGACGGGAAATGAAAACATAAATAAGTGAGGAGTGTTGAAGGCAAAGTAAGTGGAATTCGAGTCCTAAACTAGGAAAGGATATGAAAAAATAAACAAGGCTCCTATTTCAACAACAAACCTAACCCATCATACCCCCCAAAAAACAATAGACTATTTCTAGAATTTTCTAGAATCTAGAATCCAAAGACAATTGAAACGCACCTTTTTCTTTTGAAAAAAAAACTTACATTTTTCTACCAGATCAAATTTTTTTTGATTCTCTTTTTTCTTCATCATAATCTCCCTCTCCCACCTGCTTTTTCCTTTGTTTCTTTATTCATTGTTTAAATTTAACATTTAGAGAAGAGAAAAGGAGAAGAAATTATTGTATAAATTTTTTATTTAAACTTGTCATCCCATTTCTGACAACGAGTCCAAAGCCTTCACAGAAAAGTCAAGAGAATTTTATTATTAAATAAATAGAAACGGGGCTTTAAATGTAGTTTAGTTAAATGTACAATACATTATGTACTACATGTAAAAAAATTATTTTTAAATATTTGAAAAGAAAAAGTAAATAAAATAAAAGTCTCAATTTCTTCACAATTCCCTTAATGAGGAGTTGATGGATTGTATACAAAAAGAAAGTGGTCACATTTGTTTTTTTTCAGTCTCTTTCACTTTCTCTTTTCCCATTGTTTGTCAATAGTTTCATTCAGAGGCAAAAAGAGAGAGAGAGAGAAAGTTGCAAAAAAAAAAAAGTCTGTGGACTCCCGACTTTGAGCAAATGGGCTACAAGTCAATACATGATTTTCTTCTCACTTGTTCTCTCTCTCCAACTTAAACTTAACTCTCGTTGAAGGAACAAGTGTACATGAGGAAACAAGGAGAAAGCGAGGGAAAGAGAGAGAAAAAAATAGGAAAGAAAAGAAAAAAGAAATTTCGATTTTCTCTTACAAAAAAAAAGAATTGAGAGAGACAGAAAGAAAATAGAGGAGAATGGAATGGAGAATGGAGGGGGGGCTACACAGTACAGTCAGTGGAACTTTCTCTCTTTAGGTTAGACAGATAGAAGGCATGTTTCTCTTATTATTAATCCACAATCTTCTTTTTTTTTCTCTTCTTTCTCCCTCAGATGAAGCATGTAGCCTCGTTCATCTTTTTCACACGATGAGAACTGAAAAGAGAACAAGATAATGAAGCGAGCGATTAAGATTAGCGACGAGCTTTCTCCCCCCCCCCCCCCCCTCTCACCCTCCCAAAAAAAGCGTACAAGAAGAACACGGACTTTTTAGCTTGTCTGTAGTGTAAAGAGAGAGAGAGAGAGAGAAAGAGAAAGTGCGGTCCTAGTCCTGACCAACGAATTTCTCATATGAGATATATTTTTTGTCCACGTAGGTCAAATGATGTGGCACATGTGATCGGCCTATTTATTATCTTTCCACTATCCCTTTCCCCTTCCTTTTGTCGTAATAATGGACACACTTGTATAGTTAGTCATGGAGTGACAGGAAGAGTTTGAGATACGAGTGCCCTAAATCGTGTCCCCCCATTGATCTAATTTCCTCTTTGGTGTAGATGATCTAATATCATACCAAAGATCAGTCCATTATCCCCTTCCCATTTAAAATGGGACAAGGAGGGATAAAATAGAAAATAACACAAAATATTTTAATTTCTATGAACTCCCCTATTTTATTTTTGGGAGAAAACTTTGTATTAGAGAGATTAGGGAAGAGAGAGAGATAGAAGAAACATTTTATAAGAATGAGTCATGGGAATGGGGACACTTTGTTCCACGTGCCAAAAATTATGTTACAACTGACTCAAAATTTCCCAAGGTCTGTCTGTCTCTCTTTGGGTCTCTCCACATAAAATAAAACATTTGTCACTTTCCATTGGCCATTAAATCCCAAGACTCATTAAATTTGTAATTTATACAGGAGAAAGAGAAGAAAGGAAAAAAATATTTTAAGGGAAATTGTTCCATAATTTTAATTATTATTTTCCAAAATTAAATTGACACTTTGGCTATTACTCCATAAGATTGTGGAGGCAACACCCTCACAGTTGCACAGTTGCAGTTGCCGGAATTTTGCAGAGATACATTTTCTAATAGTGTGAATATGACACCCCAGTGTGTAGATCTAGAGAGAGAGTGGAGAGATAAATAGATTTAATTAAATTTAATTGAGATAATGATTTTTGATTCAAGATAAGATTTAAAACAGAGTTAAGACGTGACCCTTGTCTCTTATAAAAATAAAATACTCATCTCCTTTCACTCGTGTACTTTCCCCTGATTACTGAGAGTGTTAACTGAGAAATTGGTCAAGCAGGAGAATAGAAAGTGAGGAGAAAGTGTGAGAAGGGCTAAAAAGAAAGAGAGAAAGCAAAAAATACGATGAATTTGGGATTTTTACTCTTTCGAAGTTTACATGGATTGAAGCACGATTCAGCAATTGGAGTTTTTTTTGGGTGAGTTGAGAAGGAGGAGACGTTCTACGTAGAGTCGAGTCTACCTTGTACGAGTTTTGAAGACCGAAAAAAAGAAAGAAAAAAAACTGGACGGAAAGTGGTGTTGGTGGTGGTGAAGATGAATTTATCTTTGGCACCATGTCCTCCTTGGAATCAGAAGAATCGGGACAAGGGTTGGGAGTTGGACAAACAATTGTCCAAGAGAATGGTCATGGTGATAGACTTCCTTTTCGACTAACTTTAACCCCATGGCAAAAGTCACAATTGGAGGAGCTCAATTCCCCAAATGGAATTCAGTGTCTCATTAACTCTTGGATCTCTTTGGCTAAGAACCCAATTCAAGGTAAGAGAAAAACCAACAAAAAAAAAATATTATCCCTTTTTTTAATCTGTACTTCCCCGTACTTTATTTATCATCATTTCTTACTTGTCAGTCTAATCTTGAGGTTAAGTAAGTAGTCAACAATTTTGTAGACAAATATAGACTGTACAAATTGATGGAACGTGTAGATTTACACAAGTAAAATTGTGGAGGCATGTCTCACAATTAGATGATTTTTCGCAACAAAAAATAAACATTTTTAATCTCTTTTTGGCACACAAAATCCTTCACAAACCTAAAACCTCAAAGGCTAAAATTAATCTCATTACTTTGATAGTAATCAACACTGTACAGTCATGTTCATGTATTAGTTTTTTTCTTTAACTGTAAAGGGAGAAAAGTTTTGATGAATGAGGGATTTCTCATCTGTCAACTTGTCTCCATTTATCCTTCATCATTCTCATCCATCCACATTTCAATTCCATAATTGATCCAAAGCCAAGAGACAAGACAGTTGCACTAGAGACAAGTCAAGTGCTGAATTGATTGGCACTATTTCAAAATCTTTTTCATTCTCTCTCTCTCTCTCTTAGTAAAGACAGAGAGGGTCATACTGTGGTGACGGTGATGGTGTCGCAAGAGAATGTGACGCAGACACTGAGGAGCCGCCATGAGAGTCAAAGAGACAAAAAAAAAGATTGAGTTTTTATACCATTTAATTTTAATTAAAATTTCAAGAGGAAACTAAAATGGCACACTCTGAAAAAAAATGAATAAATTCTCATGCAAATCGTCTCCTCTCTCCTCAAATTCTTCTCCCTTCCTCTGGAATGTAAACATTTGTGGGGATTCACAGAGAGACTTTGAATTACAAAGAAATGAACCAAATTAGTTTGTTGAATTATAGAAGAGAGAGAGAGGAAGATCAACTAATGAAGAAAACTTAAATGAGGGAAAATGTTACATGAGTAGGGATTTTAATTTACTATCGTGTAAAACTAAAGAGACTTTACACAAATACTTCTGTGGTCTTTTTGTATGTACAATGTGCAAAAAGGCAATTATGACTCTAACCACTAAAAAGAGAAGAAAAATCAACAAAAAGGAGAAGGAAGAAGAAGGGAGGGAGGGTTATTTGATGATTGTCATTCTTCCAGGAAATTTGTTTCAGGTTTCATTTCCAGGAGCGCCTATCTCTCTCCCCACAAAACTGCAAACTGTGCTACATGGCATGCCTCCATGGCAAGTACAGAGAACTTACAAATGTGAAGAATGCTTAAGGGATATATAAACAAAAAAAGGGCGAATTTTTTTGCTAACTTGCCATGTAATTTTTGTATGTACACTACAGATTTTCGGCATCGTGCCTTTCTCAGACATGTCACTACCATTAAAATCCAACGAGAGAAACAATGTCTTAGACAGCCTTCATCTTCCATTAAATTAACCAATAAGAGGAAGAAGAAGAAAAAAAATTTTGGCAATTACTAAATTGGCAAGGTACAAAAGAATCTGCAAAAATTTATGAAACATTTCAATCCTCCACTGTATGCACTACAAGTACAGAATTACAGATAGCCAGTCACTTTTATACATGCACGCACATGGAGGCTTGAGGCTCTAATGTTTTTTTCTTGTTCGGATCTCTCCAAAGGTTGATTGAGTCTGGACTTCTCACTATTGTTGAAAAATACAAGGCTGTGGCTGTGGCTGAGGCCAGTGATACGGATATGAGATGGAAAGTGGAGACTGGACAATTTTTTTGCTGTACTTTCTCTTTCTTTTTTCCAAACAGAAATTGCTCTTGGCATCAGTAATCAATTCATTTTTGCTCCAGTTCTCCAGCATGATTTTCATTGGAGATCGAGTCGGACAGAAAATATTTGATAATAAATTTCTCTATCCCTATCCCTATCCCTTGGGCCTCTGGAGTAAAATTTATTGTGTAAAAAAGAGTATAAACTACAGAATTTACTCCCCCCTTCTTTTCTCCTCCCCCACTTTTGTAGCTTAAGAGTGAGAGTCTCTTTTTTGAAAATAGTAGAAAGTTTACTCTCGCATCAAAAATAAGATGGTGGATAACTGTATATGATGTTGAGAGAGAGAGAGAAAAAAAAGAGAAATTTTCTTTAGTCTTTGAGTACAAGTTATTTTGAGTAGGAGTTATTTTAGAAAATGTGAAATGTGTGTGGGTTTAGAGATATTTGAAAATTTTACAAAAATAAAGTCACTCCAAAGACTCGATTGTAAATGTTCAAGTCAAAATATTTGATCCTCTTTTCTTCCTCCAGGAGATGATCCTGGAGGAACAAAAACCCCAAAGTGTCAAACTTTTCAACACTTTAGGGGACGCCCATCAACATTACCCATCAACTCTTCTCCTCAAAACTTTTATTTCAATGGCTTATGTCTCACATAAAACACACCACTGTACTGTACAGTGTACAGGGCTATTGTCAACGTTGAACGTTTAATTTATTTTGAGATTTCTCTCACAGGCACTACACTGGCAGAACAAAAGGAGGAAGTGGAGGACAATTCTCTGAATTTTCTCTCTTGTACAGAATACTACAAACCACCAATTAAAATTTTGGAGAATGAGAGAGGAAGTTAAAGTCATTTAATATTTTGAATTGTAGAAAAAAATTGTATGATTTAAAACAAGAGGATTTAATTTTTGTAAAGAAATATACAGAAAGAGAGAGATGTGGAGAATTCATGGTATAAAAGATACACCAAGGGATTGTTAAAAATTCCCAAGAGTCTAACAGCTAATAAAGATTATACTTGGTCGTTTCCTCTCCCTGTCCTCTCTCCCCGTCGGTTAATTGTCCATAGATCCTGAAATCCCATCTTTTCCCCGTCCTTTTTTTTCCAAGAAATTTAAATCATCCCCCAACCACCGTCCATCATCATGATTAGGCAGTATAGGCATCCTAAAAAAGTCGTAAGACTGTAAAGGATTGGAGTATCTTGTAGAGTGACTCCCTTCACTATGTGTGTGTGTACCTACTATCTGTACTATCCTCCTTTATATTTTTATATCTTTTAGCCTTGTGGTCTATAATTTCATTCCGGGATGTCTAGCGCCATTAGAGACACACATTAACATATTTTTGCAAAACTTAAACCGTACAAATCGATGGAAAGGCGAGTCTCTTTGATACTAAAACTTTGCCATTTTCCTCCCCTTTTTTTGCCTTGGTGAATTTGATAGGGGTACAGGAAATTATATATTTAGTAGTTTTTTCCTTATGTAAGGGACGTCACCTTAGTCCAGAGAGGAAGAAAGATTTCCATTCAATTTGATCTATGGACTTTTAGTGAGGATTTCATGGCATTGGCATTTTCTATTTTTACACTTTTGTGTATCACTATTCATTATAGGTAGACGGAGACTAACGAAAAAGAGTTTTTCATGAGATGAAGGCATACGGGTTGGAGGGGGGAGGCTTGAATTATTTGGAACTTGGTCACACTTTTTCTTTTACTCTTCGTCTTCTTTTGATATATTCTTGGAGACGACGGACGACAGTGGACGTGGACGACTAGAACGGTCCGAAGGATTGATGAAATGAAGCTGAAAATCATTTATCCAATTTTAATCGTCTAAAAGCTTTCTCCCTTTCTTGTCTTCCTTCCTCTTTTCTTCTCTTTGGACCAAACAAAATTAATTTCCCATTGGTCTCTCCTAAGTTTGAGTTCGAGTCAGGTGCGTACACGTGGAGAGGGGAAGGATATGTTTGTAATTTTGAAATATTATGTTAGAAGGCTAACTAGTAAATGACAAATTGAGTATGAGACAATGAGAAATGAGAACAATTAACTTTTGTTAATTTATATCCTTAATTTTCTCTTCCCTTTAGTCTTTTAAGTCGAGGGGAAGGGATATTCACAATTAGTAACTAATAAAAAGCATTGGAAAATGTTGTAGAGACATTTTTGGTTTATTTTTTAGTCTCTCTTCTAAGTAAGTTAAAAATGAAAAGAAGAAAAGATTAAAACATGTGCTTTAGTGAAGGAGTTTGAAAATTTTGTTTTAAAGTTGGTAAAGGCAAGAAGGAGACGTTGCTAATAAAGAAAGTTTTCACAAGTAGACTGGTATAGTCATAATTTTGCAAATTCATCAGCAATTTAAATTATAAACTCGTCCTTCTAAGTCTATGCAGTATGGTATGCAGTATGCGTAAGGGAGTAACCGTATGATTATGTATTTTAAGTGTTATGGGAAGTTAAAGGAGGGGACAAGTGGGAAGATGAAGCCAAGGGTTTTATCTGGAGGAAGTCACCCGTATGTACATATATGTATTATGACGTCCTCCTGAGTGCAATTACGGTCCAGGCCATTAATACATTCGAGTGTCACGCCTGCCCGCCATTCTTGACACTTGGGCCAAGTCATCTTCAAAGGCTCGGGTTTTTGTACAGTAAAAGGAAATAGATACCGAGAAAGCAAAGGAGACTGGTTTGAATGACTGAGACTTGTTATAATTACAACTTAGCCCATGATCCGTTAATCTCCATCTTATTCAAATCCTCCGACTATTTCAACCCCCACGGCAGTTCTTCATTTCATTTGCATCTCTCTCTCTCTCTTTGCTCTTTCAAGTTGGAGATGCGGTTTGGATTTTTGACTTTGGTCCACTTTCTCATGTCACGTCTCTCGTCTTTCTTTGTTCCTTTCTTAATTCTTTATTTTTCTTTAATATCAAAGGAGACTACCAAGAGGAATCTATAAAGAAAGGGAAAATACAACTCGGGGGGTCCATGATGTATTTATATGGTACTTGTTGTACTAAAAATATGTGAATTTTTATGTGATATACTTGTCTCTCTCTTTTTGATGTAGAAAAAAACTGATCATAAATTTATTTATTACTCGTCTCATAAATTCTGTCCTTTGAATTTGATTCCCGTGACCTGCAATAAATAGAAGGAAATAATTGCTGACGTTGGAATAAATTTTCAAATTGAATCATAATAGTAGAACCTACATTTCATATGAATTGACTATTTTTTTTATTACAAATGTGCATTCATCTGCATCTAATATGAAAGAGACTGAACATAAATATTTTATTTGAAGTAAAATAAAAGTAAAACTGATAGAATAATTTATTTTGAGATGTCCTTGAATCGAAGGGAAAATTCAAGTGGCCGGCCAAAAAAAAAATCTGAAAAAAACTGGAAAAGTCTTCCGAAAAAAAAGTTGATGGCACTTGTTGGTAAGGAAAGAAGTAAATTTATTCGTATTTTGGGTGTTTTGTGACTCTTGAACAAATAGAAATAGAAACTGTATGAAAGTTTAATTCTCAATTTATTTGTCTCTGTAGACTTGTCTGTGCGTGTTCATGGAAGATTCCCCCATTTATTTTGGTTGGAATGAACGGACAGCCAAGTGAAAATAGAGATACGAGGGGAGATCAAAAAGTAATGATTATGATTTTTTATCTCCGTTCGTTGTAAACCGATCACCAAGATATTTTAG
>JAQIVZ010000989.1:0-43478 GCA_034700945.1 Arrhopalites spinosus | reverse complement strand
CTGACTACCAAACTGGGCCTTTAATAGAGACTGGGCCTATATTAGAAGATGGGCCTCTAATAGAGATAATACGGTAAAAAAAAAGATTTTCAACCACATTAGCCATTTTTCAAATAGATACGCAACTTCTATTTTGAAGATTTTCTCTTTGAAAATTTCTTGTGATTTCCATTCTTTCTCTCTATTCTAGTATCTACGTGTAAAAGTGCGTGCGAACTTTTCGACGTATGTACATCAGAGAGAGAGAGCGGGTGATCCACAAAAGAGTAATAAATTTGACAAGATTGCATGTTCAAGAACGCTCATTTGTGAATCACTCAATTTTTTTTTTTTTGAGTGAAAAATCTTTTGCAAAAAACAAAAGGAAGAAATGTCTTTCTCAGATTACATTCAATGGTTATCGAACAATTTTTTAAACCAATTATTTACCTGTGGTTCCTTTCCAGGATCCAATCCAGAGGCTGCCATGTATGTTGCCCCAATCGTTTTGATTTTTTCTATACTGCTGTATTTTGGTTTCAAAAGGAGCTGTGTTCCAAAAAAATATATAGACAAAAAAAAACATTTAAGATATTTGTCACTGTACGATCCACAAAATTCTTTTTTTTTATTTGGGTTCATGTACTATACAAAATGATTCCATCAAGAAAAAAAAGAGAACAACATTTTACATAGAATTGCTATTCAGGGAGTTGAAAATGATGAGGAAAGAAAGAAGAAGAGAGAGAGAGATCAACAAGAGAGAGAGAGAGAGGACGTTCAGTCACAAGATTAATCTTCAAGTGACTTGAACGAGCATTGTAAATAAACTTAATAAGTAAAAAATGACTTGGCAGTAAATTATCGAGAATTATTGATGTAAACTAAATTACAAACTACTAGAGGAGGGAAAAAAAGTCAAGGAATAGGTTGATTCAATAAAAAAAAAAGAAGAATTCACATAAACATGTATACCCTAAAAAAAGATAAAGCTAAAGGAAATGAACTACCATGTCTCAAAAAAAGACACATGGTTTTTCTGTTGACTTGATTTATTTCTCTCTGTTGCACATCAAAATAGAGATACACATTTTTATACTATACATATTATTGCTTATATTGTACAGTGTATTTTGTATGTATGTCTAAAAAAGGAGAATTAGAAATTACCTTATCAAAGTCGCAAATGATTTCGTTGAGAAGTCTCAAACACTCAAGACCCTGCTTATTGACATCGTTCTCATCGTAAAATTCCTTATAGTTGGGTATTGAGGCAAACATTACAGCGATACATTGGTAACTTTCATGATATAAATCCTAAAATCAATAATAAAAAAATTTCAACCACAACACAATCAAGTCTCTACATCTGTCCCCTCTCTTCAAATATCCATTTTATGTTATACATATGTCTCTACATACTTTAGTTAAGATTATTTCGATTGTAATAATTTATGTACACACAATTCTCAAAAAAAGGAAGAGTTACCTTGACGGGACCATTTTGCAAAAATTTGGCTCCTACATGGCAGGGTAGAATGTTTTCTAGGAGGAGCTGTAAATATTTATTTTACATTTATTTTAAATTTATGTGTCACAAAAATAGTTTAAATAATAAAGCATTTTTTTTGTTAACAACTCAAATTGGGAAAATAAAAATATCTAAATATTTTTGTTAGTTCCACCACCACGAGTACCACAAAGTATTCCCCCTTTAATGTTGACAAGGTACTTGAAAATGAGACTGGAGATGGTCATGCCATTTTAATTCTTTTTTGTCATTTAAAATGACCCAGTTACAGACACTCCACTGAGGTCAGGGTTATTAAACTACAATGGACCGAGAACCAACTCAAAATTAATTGCTGTGAACAAAAAAAATTTTTTTTGACTTTGTCGTCAGTAAATTCTAACTATTTTTTTTGTAGTTTCTTTTAATTTAATTAACTTATGAAATTTTTATTTAAAATATTTTTCATTTTATTTCAACAAAAATTACAAGAGGAAAGCAAAAAGGTTGAAGACAAAGACTTTTTTTTTGAAGCCAAACCTTATTGATCCCTCGCATCGTTTCAACTTCCTCCTGCTCCACCTGTGTAAGTAAAAATAAACCGAATGAGTGGAGAAAGTTTAGAAAGTTGAGCATTCCCGATACAGAGCTCGTCTGCTTAGCTACCAATTTTTTGGTGGCTGCTGCTCTTGTGCCTTTCTCATCCTCAGTGTGATTATTTTATTTTTAAAAATAAATATTAATTTATTTAATTACTTGAAGTTTTGATTTCCACAGAAAATCCACCCGTGACGTTGACTCTGTATGACGGTCAACAACGAGGAGTAAACTTATGAGTACACACAAAAAAAATGTTGTCTTGACCTCAAAAGGAATGTCCGGATATCTACAAAAAAATATATATTACAATGACAATTTACAATTATTAAATCTTGATTATTTCGTCATAAAATAATTTATTATTCAATTAAAAATCATATCAAAAAATAAGACAAAAACATGTCTAACAATTTGGAGAAAGTGTTTCTCCTTTGTATAAGAAATAAAAGTAAAAGAGCAAAAAAGACACAAGGAGAAACTCACCCATCATTAAATTTAGTATAATAGGAAGAGAATAAATCTCTACTGACGAAAGAAATGAGAGCAACGTGAGCGACGGAAGTAATGATCATAATGATCATTTTGAGAAGAAAATCTACACGAAGAAATACGGACACGGCTAACAGAGCGACGAGGCAGCTGCAACGGTAATACTGTAAAAAAATAAAGAAAAAAAGAAGTCAAAAGAGAGAGAAAAATGAGAAATCTCCGATTATACAGTCAAGACATAGACAAGAGCACCAAATGACTCATTTCAAGTATCTCTAATGCCCCTTCTGTTATCACTCAGTTACAGAAGGGCTCCATGAGTTCTTTTTTGAGCTCACTTGAACATATCTCAAATCCTTTCTTCGGATAGATAAAATGTATAAAAAAAAGTTGAAGAAATTTGGCACAGTCTTTCCCCATTTTACATATAGTTTATAGTCATATAAAATAGTTGTATGTACTTACAGGTACAAATATAATTTCTCCATAATCGAGTTCTTCTTTGATGATGCTCTTAGTTGAGGTAAAATTAAAGTCCGTTTCGTTGAATCCAATCGGCTCATTTAAAGCTGAATAATTGGTTTCTACCAAAACAGTCTCCGGGGAGTCTACGTCTACCTATGATCATACCCAAAAACTTTCACTCGTTTCTCAGCATGTACATACATAAGGCACACATGTTCACAACTAAATGGAGATTGGGAGAGAGAGAAGATGATCAAATGTCTTTCCCCTCATTTTCCAACATTCTTCACGTCATTCTACAAACTACAAATATTATCTTGCCTTTGTATAATATCACAAACAATGTCTACAAAAAACTTTAAAGTATTACAAAATCTATTTATTACCAAAAGAATGCACCAACGCACAATCATAACTAGGAGTTGTGCTCACATTTTTAAGTAATTTAGCAAATACTTGAACTATTCCTCTAATTTTGATCTGTTTGTTCTAAAAAAATTGATAACATTGGCCTAGAAAAATATGAAGAGTAGAAAAGTGGGATGAAATACACAAAATTTATTGATCTCCAACTCACACTGTTATTGGATATTACATTGTGTGTATCACAGAGTTATTTACTGTTAAGAATTTTCGACCACACGGCCCCCAAAACACAAAATTGTTTGTGTGTACACATAAAAATTCAACCGAGAGAGCCTACTAAACAAACACAAAAAAGTTTTGTCTTATAATTTTCAAAATAGTTTTTGAGCAAAACGAAAAAGAAATCCTTAATTAAGTTTTTTTTGACTCAGTCGACAACTCACAAATTCTGGGAGGAATCTCTCAATTACATAACTCACACACAAAACTAATAAAAACATTAGCTTAATTTGGGGGAATATACAGATAGAAAAAAAAGTCTTGTATTTTTTTATTGGAGAATGAAAATTATACAAAAAGTTTGAAAAATATAATAAAAACAAACTTTAGACAATTTGTCATTTTTTTCTTGTATTCTGTTCTGTTCATATGAATTAAATTATATCATTAAATACTTGAGCCATTTTTATTTAATGGCTAGCTAGTAGCGATCTGTTTATGACAATAAGAGCAATTTTTAAAATATAAAGATAATGTGAAATTAAATTAAAACATATTGTTAATATTTAAATTGATATTTTATCATTGTTTAGAAAACAATAGTAATTAGCAAATGAAGCAAATTAGTTAAAAAGTTTTTGTTAACTTCAATGGATGTTCCATTTTCCCTATGGAGTCTGACAATCCTAATTTTATTGTCAAGGGATGAAAACGAAAATTTAGTGTTTTATTCATTGATAAAGATTGTAATTTAAGTAAAGAATTTCATTCGAATTTGATGGGAATCACGCTCTTTCGTGATTTTCATTAATAACAGCGCTGCATACTGCATTTGTGTCGATAATAGTTATGGCTTAACAATTTTACTAACATAAAGATATTCTTTCTCCTTTTTTGCATTTGCTAAAAATTGCAAAAAAAATTTAAATGTAATTTTACAAAAACCATAAAAACCCCTGGTTAGTTTATTGTCTCATTTTCTATCCATTTGTTTTTGCATATTCTTAAAATGGATCCACCATTTTGTCTAAAATGGTTCTCAAAGTACATAATGATTATCTAAAAAGTTTTTTCTCCCCTTGATTATCATCTTCTCTCTCTCTCTCTCTTGTTGAACAAATTAAAGTGAAATGTTGCTTAAGCTCACAATTGCAATTAAAGATGAGGCGCAGATAAAACTTGCGGAAGTGATAAAAATAAGAATACGGAGCCAACGAGTATTTGTTATAACAGCAGAAGTTTGAACAGAACAACGAGGGGGTCTGCGAATATGAAGATCTTCTGCATCCTCATTATTATTAAGACAAGACAACTTTTCAGACCACGTTAAGTAGACAAAGAGAAGGAGCATGAACAAAGTGGGGGCACAGGATCCCACGAGTACTATCCATCTGTAAAATATTTAATCATTCTAATTATCTTTTTATTTTAAATATTTAAACTCATCATTATTACTCTTGTATGTCTTTTTCACTACAAAAAAATCCACTTTTCAAAGGAATGGCCCTATGCACGTAGGTGTTACCACCACACAAATTAATTTTGGATCTATCAGAAGTTATTTTAGGTCAAGGTCAGCAGATCAATACAATTTTGACAATGAATTTTTTTTAATATTTTCAAAAGTAATTCAATAAAGCCAAATGGCCAAACGTTGCAAATATTTTAAGCGTTGTGACTTTCACCGTGTACGTTAATGTTCAGTGCATAGGGCAATTAAATGTAGGGAAATAAAGGGAAAGTCTGGGTATTGTAGTGGGATGGTTAAACTCTTTCCAAATCAATGGAGAAAATTAGTCGCTCTTCGACTCTAAACTTTCCCCAACAGTAAAATTGGCTATGGCTACACTACCTACACAGTACAAAATAATATTCTCAGTCTCGCTTTCTCTTTTGTGTCACTCAATAGAATAAACAGAGAAGGGACATGAAATGGCAAGTAAAACAAAATAATGGTCTCTTCCATTTCAATGTGTCCTTTTTCTGTGGTAATGACACACACACGACCAATAATTATTTTAAAAGGTTCTTTGGAGCATAAAGAGAGAGAGATCTCATCCCTACGGCCAGAGCCAGAGCTACGTGTGAGTTTCAAGTGGAACAGGTTGAGTGGCTTTTATTTTTTTGGCAAAGTGGATGCATCGCCATGATTCTCATACAAAAGCTCTCTCTCTCTCTATTATTGTTCACATGGACAAAATTCATAAGACTGTCAGATAGACATAGAGGGATGACGTTTGAAGTGAAAAAGACAGAGGCCCTGTGATGTAATCATATGATCGATGAAGTCTCATTCATACCCTGGGGTGGTCAAAAGTTGAATTATGGCCATACATACAAATAGCACAGCCGCTCCAGCCATATAATAATGGAATTCCGAGTCTGGTAAATTTCGATATTGTGCCTCTAAACTTCCTTTACGGAACCAGAGAGTCACTGGATTTAAGTCTTCTGATGTAATACATTCCCTGTGTTAAATATTCATCATCATTATCAATTTATCATTGTCATTGTATTTACATAAATTAATCATTTTCTATCATAATTATTTAGTGTCTTACCTGCATTCAGCAAATGTATTTGAATTTTTAAGTAGATTTGACTCGATTTCTAGACTCTATAGATATAACCAAATTTTAATTATTATTATTATTAAAAATAAAATATTAATTAATAAAAATATTAAATAAAAAATCATACAGCTAATCCAATAGTTTTAGCAAGAGTGCTCTCAGCAATATTAGCAAAGGGTTTATCAGCACCCCAACATTCAATCGTTTTGGTCATCTTTGACGACGCTCTAGCCCTTCCAGCCTGAACTCCAAAGACAGCTCCATTCTTCGTATCTGAAAAAGATGCTTGGGAGGCTGATGATGGACTCCTGAGATTTCGGTCACCATTCCTCGACTCCTTCTATACAAGTGTGGACACACACAGACCCAGAGGGAGAGAAAAAAGGAGACAAAGAGAAAGATTAAAAGAATTGGCTAAGTGCTGAACCACTTGGATGTGGAGAACTTGATATTTTCATGATAGAGACAGCATTGGAAAAAGAGAGGCAATGAAAGAAGAGAAAGTCAAAAGAAAGTAGAGAGAAAAAAAAAAGTGGAATGAGGACGAGGACCCACCTTTGGTGGTAGTATAAGAAAAGTTTCAACTTTTCGGTCGGCCAAATAGTTATCTCTTGAATGTCCTTCTCCTGGCTCAACTTCATAGTTTCCTGTCAACTGAAGATACGTCTCCTTTGTGATGTGAACCCGTCTGTAAAGAGACACACAATGAATGACTATTTTATAGTGTCACTCCTTTTACGTCACACTGTATAAAACACCACCACATTCAACTCAGAGAGAAAAGAAGGAGAATATCACCATAACTTTCTCCTATGAAATCGAAGGTACTCAACTAGAAAACAATACCTTCAACTCTTCTTCTTGTTCTCTTCATCTCCTCTGTGAAATTGTATTATGTACTGTATTTTTCATGTGTTCATTCTATGTGAAATGGGAAATGTAGAAAGGAGGAGAAAGTCGGAAACAATTTGACAGGTTTTACAACCCCCCCCTTCACACAATCTCTGTCTTTTCACACTATATAAATTCATGCAAACTTTCACTCATCAAAAGTTACAAGGATGTCCCATGTACGAGGAGGAGGAGTAGGAGGAGTGGTAGTGGTGTTGGAGAAAATTTCAAGCTGGTTTAATGTTTACAAAATTTCTACTTTATCTCTCTTTCACTCCCAACATGGCTCCTGTAGATCCTTTATCTATATGTGGAATTTATTATGTGGAACATGTAAAGTTGGTAAAGTTTAAAACTAAGTTATGTATTTAGGGAGAAGCTAAATATAATACTTGTTTGCAAAAAATTATTTCTTATTATAACAAGCTCTACATGTATTAATCTGTAGATAGAGAGAATTCTACATTGTTTGACATTTTGTAACGAGAAATCTACTCGAGTTTACTTTTCTTATGAATGATGAATCTTTTTCATGGTTTAACAAACTTGTTTCCTAATTAAAAACAACAAGTAAGGTTTTTCTTTTACTCAAGTCGAGAGTTTTCAAAATAAATATTTTACGCTTTCTTTGTGAATTTTTGTATTAATTTGTATTTTGTGTACTGATTCTATATATTGATGGATGATTTTGTATGTGGAATTATTTCAGAAAAGTTTGATTTACAAGATTTTACATAGTAAATATTGTCATACACCCAATAAAATAATATTTAACTGTACAGTTAATTTTTTAATTAATAAACATTTATTCTTACCCTGGCATTCCACCAGATTCCATGTGATTAGCAAGATTGACGTCATCTGACCATACATCATACTGCCATTTTCGGAGTCCTATTTAAATTCATTTTTAAATATTCATCATTATTTATAAAAAAGAAACCACGAATAAAATTTTAATAACGTTAATTTAAACCAAACTATAAAATTATTAATACTTCAAGTCCATTAAAATCCAAGTTTTAATCAACTTTTTTTGAGCTTTTAATTACACGAATAATCTTTCAAGTACAGGTAAGTATCATACTAAAGACTTTAATTAAAAAGTCAATTTAAATTATGTGGATTTATAAAACTGAAAAAATGTTGGCATTGTTTTCTAAAAAAATCATTTTTTTGCAATATAAATTTTTTTAATCCAGGTGGGGTCAATAAAAAAGTTGAATAAACTTTTACAATTATTCCCAAGGGAAAAATATAAAGTCCAAGTACATGAAATTGTTCGTAAGTTAACGAGGATAATACAGTAGTCAGTGTAATTGCATCATGTTTACAATAATAATATTCAAAAACTTTTCAAATTAAATTCTACATTATCATTCCCCAATGCGTACACTGTCAAACTTGTTGATTCTCATGTTAAAAAAAGTTGCCAGGAATATAAAAAAAAGAATAATAAATTTTAATAAAAAAACGTGCTCACCCAAGACACCACACAAAACGTTGCCTGCAAAAAAGGAAACAAAAATAATAATTAAAATTCAATTTAAATTACAATCTTAATTTAAATAAAAAAAATTGAGAAAATATTTAAAATGCTCACCCGTATGAATGCCGATTCTCATGTCAACATTACAGCCAGTAGCTTTGCGTACCATCCTAAAAAAATGAAAAAAATGTTTCTTGTTCATAATCAGTTTATAAATAATTTTTAAATATTTTAATTTTCATTTCTTTACTCTTTCAACATTATTGCAAAGACACATAAAAAAAGTCGCAGTTATATAAATAAATAACATTAAAAGATTTGACCAAAAACATGGCGTCTATCTCTGTTTGCTCTATTTGTACAAGTTATTACAAAAAAATGAAGCTCCTTGGTCACGTAAAACATCAACAAAAACTTTTCTCAACGACTCTCACAACTCAGCGGGCAATTAAATTATGAAGTATAAAAAAAGCAAGTGTCTTATTTCAAATAAAAAAAAGGAAATCTTTTTTTATTTGTAAAACTGTCCAAATATTTACATGGATAAGTTTTTTTACTGTGTAAATACAAGAAATATCTGTGTACTAGTACCTAACACTAGTCTTGAAAGTTTTTGAGAAGCTTAGATATTTAAGTCCAAGACACAAATAAAAATTTACTCCCACTCCAACTTGCCCACCTTTCATTTCATGGGTTTAAACACAAAAAAAATACATCTTAAAGCGTCCCTTTGTGTCCTCACCATTTCTAGTGAAAAGTTTGACTTCGGAGAAAGTACCATAACGAGAAGGGGTAAAAAAAACATGAGCTCATCCGTCTCTCTCTAGTACAATCATGGCCATTGGGCACATGGTAGACTACCTCTTGAATCACAGAGTAAAGAGAAAGCAAATGTTTCCCAAAGGACACTATTACATGTACATGACGCTAAAGCGTAAAGTACACCAAACATCATCATGATGGATAAGCGAGATTGAGATACTTCAGCCTCAAGCTCATTCCCCAACTTCAAAAAAACTCTCCACTCTCCTTCTGGTTCCTCTCAAATTTTATATCTTCCATCCAAAACTACCCACACGATTTCAGACCTCTATTCTATCATATTATACGCTACAAGACCTACAATTAATTTTATCTTTAATCCTCATAACAATAGATAAACGAACTAGTCTCCTTTGAATTCTTTTTAAGAAATCAAGTCAATTTATTACAATTTTATACAAACTCCAAGTCCATTGTTAACAATAAAGAAAGTGAGAATTTTATGTAGGGTACTTGTTGTACTTATGTACAGTGCTTTATTTTTTAAGAGAGATGGGGAAAGTGTACAATGGTCCAATTTACTGGAGAGAAAGTAACTGTATAAATTTATTTCCTGTTATTTGACTTTCACTAGAAACTACAAAGTCCACCTTGTCATACAGATAGTTTTGTATTTTTAATGAACTCAAAAAAGAGAAAACAAAATTATGGAAATTTAACGTCTCAACTTGTTACTTTAATTTAATTTTAAACTTTGAACATTTGTTTATCTTTTCCGAGAATACTCTTAAATTCCTACTTTTACATTACTTTAATAGAGAGAACGGTAAATGACGTATCAGTATGGCTTATGTGACGTTTTTTTTATATTTTTAAGTGTTTTCAGAGTTCTACTAATGCTAATTAAATTAAAGGAATTGAAAGATACTAAAAGACAAACAATTTAAATTTAAATATATAATCTTTTATGTATTGGCAAATTAAATATACCATTAAAATTTAAACAACTAAACTAAACTCAAGTTAAATATACAATACAATTTGGATTGATGGAAGTGCATTAAAAAGAAGAGTAAACATAATATTAAGGGTAGTAAAAAAATGTGTATATTTTTATTGCTAAATTTAGTCTGTAATAAAAAATAACAAGACACAAAAGGTAAAAAGTTTGAGGTAAAAACATGAAGAATTCTAAAGGGACATGAAAGTTAATTACGAAAAGATGTTTTTTAATTACTATCTATCCATGCCAAGAATGTCAGAAGAATATGTCAGACGAAGACGGAGAAAAAAAAACAAAATATAGCACTAATTGCCTCCCTAAAGACCCTTAACTCATTATACTACAAGAAACTGGAGCTGAATTTTTTAGATCGATGTCATGACGAAATGAGCCTTTAAAAAGGTTGCTTTTCTTCTTTCTAATCCTCCAAAAAAAGTAACTTTTGCCTTTGCTGACTACTTAGTTCATATAAATTGAGTAAAATATTGAGATCACATTTTTGTAAAGAACAAAAAATTTAAAAAAATGAAAATAAATTATACATACTTGATTGCTTCAATCATCTCCAACCCCATTTTGACACAATTGTCCGCATGATTGGGTCTTGAAATAGGAAGTCCAGATACACAATAGTAACAATCTCCAAGAATTTTGATGCGCATACATTGATTTTCCTGTAAAACAGCAATCAAAAAATATTATTCAACTTTAAATAAGATAGTTAAATTTTAATCACATTAAACTCGTTTTTATACTTTGACTCATTCTCCTTGAGAAATTACACACAAAATAGAGATCTTGAATGGAATGAATGAAATTAAATTGAGGAAAAGTTTGAAACAAAATTCTGTGAAATGAACACCTGGAGTTCTGGAGTTCTCAGAAATTTTATTTCTTTTCTACAAATGACAATAATATATTTCATGATCATGAACTTGAGAGTTCACTTTTTTGTCAAGAAAAAATTATTCCTCGTAGACGTAGGTCATACATCATCAAGAAAAAAATTGTGACAGATTATCAAATTTTGTTTTTGTACAAAAACAAAATTAAAGTGTTCCGTTGTGCCATGACTCGTACATTTTGTGCATAATTTAAATTTATAAAGTAATATTATTTATATTTTATTCAGACTGACTTTACCTCCTTGATTGGAGGTTACTCACTCTAATAAGAAGAAAGTTTTTGGTTATTTTCAGTGCACAAAAGTTCCTTGTTATAAAAGAAATAATTGTCACGTTTTTCTAACTATGAGATGAAGGTCAAGGTTAAATGAAGTTCGAGACATTTTCAGCCTGTTATGTCATAAATTATACGAGGTTAATGTATTACACTAATTTATAATTCATCAACTTTAATGTATAACATATTTTGTTTTTGTACTTGATAAAATCTTTAATGAACTTATGTTATTAAATACAGAAGATTAAATTCGAATCAAATTATTTTACTAAAAAATGGTTTTGCACATTTTGCAACTCAATGAATTTATGATTTAGAGTAAATATTTTATAAAATGTGGGTCAAAAATTTTAAAGTCATTTCAAAAAAATAATGATGGCAAGGTTGACATAAATTACAATAAATATTTAATTTTTAAAAAAATAAATGTGTTTAGCTAAAAAAATTCTGGTATGCATGTACATTTACAAATGCCTTAATTTTAAATGACACTTAAATGAATCACACAAGTGTTTATTTCATTTTGAACACGTTTTAAATAATTTTTTATATAAAAATGAAAAGTTTGACAATAAAAGAGAAAAATAGTGTATTATAATTCAGTTAATGGCTCAATCATAGTGACAAGTACCTTCATTTGAAACGGAAATGAAAAAATTTAAAATGACAACAAAAACGGAGGTCAAAGATCCACATAGAAATTTATAGACCCGCATATACTGGTAGTACATTGTACCTTTAAAAAAATAATTGGACCACTATGTTCAACTTGTAACTTGTGAACGTGATTTCTTGTTCAACATTGAAATATTCAAATAACATGTTACACATTATCAATCTCAATACATATAACCAAGTTACACGTCCCTCATCCAAAAAACCACGAGTTTATCTATCTATCTCTTCTTGTACCCGTGACTTTATTAAAAAACGAGTCAAAATGTATGAAATGTAAAAAAAATCTAAAATATGTTACATCCAAAAAATTTGAGATGGAACCTCGTTATTTTGTAACTAGATGCAGTATCGAACTAAAATAAAGAGAGAGATCTTATCTGATCTTCCCCACAAGTAAAGAAAAGTTACTAAAAAAAAGTACATGGAAAGAGAAAGCAGCAAAAAAATGATTTACGAGTTGTGCACAACCAAAGTTTGCCCATCGGGGCCTTGTTGAAATATATTTTGGCCTAATAATATCAATTGCAAGAGGAAGCCGATTCGTACCAAAAAAATTGTTCAATTCTTTTCTCTCTCTCAGGATCAAATTTTGAAAAAAATGGAAAAAAAGAAACGCTCTTGTAATATCTTTTAAATCTAAAACGAGGTAAGTCTCTCTATTCATGCATGTCAAAACTTACATACCTATATGTAACATAAAGGGGAAAAAATCAAGTTCATTGGAGACGTGCAATTCTGAGAGTCTGTTGGAAGAGAGAGATCACATGAAATATGGGATGGTGGTTACATGGAGCCATTTAAGCACGAAGCTGGTTCATAGTGCATAGTGTTGTTCCAATTACAGCCAATGTACAATGCCACCAAGTTTACAGTAATTTATCGATCATTTCTTCACTTTCTCTCCTTCTCTGTCTCAAAATTGTGATAAAGTTATCCCAATTTAGACCATCGTCATATAAAAAAATCATGTGCTTTCATTTTTTGTGTGTATAAACTTTGTAACCCTCTCATAATGTTGCCTAGCAATTCTCCTCCCCCTCCATATTTTTTTTCTACATGAGTTAACAACCGAAAGAATCTCTTCTTTATATTTAGACAACTTTAGTGATAGATGAGTCTCATGCTCCCTCATTTTTCATACCAAAATTTTGTCACGAAAAAAAAATCAAATGTGAAACTTTTCACCTCCATTTCTCTCATACAATTTCCTCTGTGTACCTATAAATATACCTGGCAGATAATATTGTTTTTTATAGGGATAGGCAATTGAAATCTAAATTGAAAATAAAATACAAACAGTCGACACATTTTTTATTCATAATGATGAATTCCTTCCAAGTTTTTTGGGGTACACAAAACACATCGAATAAAAGTAAACTGTGGTATGCGACTTGAAACTTAAAATGGTTTTTGAGGTCTCTTTTTGGGACTGGAAAATTGGTGGTGTGTTTGTGTACACGTTCCTTGGTTTTTACTATAGCGAGCGGTATGGCCTTAGTAATGATCCCTCATCTCAAAATTCTCAAAATTTATTGATTTGTGTAATATCAAGGACAGATACTAATACGTCAACCAATTTTTATGGACTTTCACCATACAAAATGTGGGTGGGTTTTTTTACGATTGTTAAAAAATAATCGTCTAATTAGAACAAATTTTAATTTAATCTCTCTCTCTCTTTCTGTGTTAAATTCAATAAACCACGTTTTATGTTACAATTTTGAAAATCCACAAAAGTTTTTTATATAAATTGTATGGATGTAACGGGGGTTTAAGAAGACGTGACTATTTTTTAAAGGAAAAAATTCTTTAAAAAATCAATTTATTTTGTGTATCATGTGACCTGAATTCCTGAACATGTTTTTTGAGAAAAAAATGGAAAAAAACATGTAATACATAAACTATGTCACTTACTTGAGCAATTTGGTCAAATTTTCCAAAGAGTTGATTCAAAGTTTGGACCAAGTCAGATGCGCTGAGTTTTTCTGACAGTGGAGTAAAGTTGACAATGTCAGCGTAGAGGATGCTAAAATAAAAGAAAAAAAGAGATAAAGTTAAATTAAAGTCATTGGCATAGAACTAAAAGCCACATCACAAGAGTCATACGCCGTCTAATGACATTTTGTGGTGGACCATTTTGTAGAAACAATTGTCATTTCTTCAAATATTTAAGCAGATCGATACCTCATAGACCACATTCTCTTGCTATGACAGTCAATCTTTTTTTTAAAATAGTTTGAAGAAGAACAAGACTTGAATTGTTTTCTCTTGAAAGTTCACTAGAGCATACTTTCACCATACAAACTTTTCATTATCCCTTTGTTACCTCAACCTCTCTGTTAACGGATGTCATGTGAAGAGTAGACAAATATTTTACATTTAAGTTAACAGCTCAATTTCAATTAAATGTTCTACATTGTGACTTTTCAATGAATTTTGTCTTACAAAATAGACAAACGATGAGAGTTTTCAGTTTAAAAACAATTTACGACTATCCTTTTATTACATGGGTTGTGCCTTGTATGGGGATAAAATAATTGAAAAGTTTGTTCAACAAAGTCAAAATTCCCTGTGTAAATACATGGAGAGAGATCCCCAGTCTTTTAAATTAAAGTTGGGACTCTCTGGCTCATTATAAGAGGATTTACGTCTTGAACTTTCAAAATGAAAACAAGTACTTTTAAATTATGTTAGACAATGTATAAATACTTTATTTTATTTTAAACTTTGACTCTACCACCTGACTTCATCTAAACAATTTAATTTGTATTTTGTAAACAAGTCCAGTCAAGATTAATTTTTTACAAAAAAGAATTTTACACTGTACAAAAAATATTCAAGGATGTGTTATTAATCTTGCAAAAAAAGTTAAGAAAAATGGAAGAAAGTTGTTTTTTAAAGTTTACTTAAAATTGTAGAGAATATTGTCAATTTATAATTAATTATTCAATAAAAAAAATCAAGAAATATTTTGACAATTTTTTACCTCACGTTATTATGACGTTGAACATACATCTCATGGAATCTATTTGTAGCAGCGGGACTCACTTCCTGGCAGGCATCCGCCATTTTTAGCATGATGCTCCTTTTTACCTGTAATAAAAAAAAGTTTATTTTATATCGTAAAATACATGTCAAATTATTACGTACACAGAATTTTATCAAAAACGTTTTTGTCTCTAAACTATGATAATGTACAAATCATTAATCTTTTGAATGAGCTTTTTGTATAGCTAAAAGATTTATCTAAGACTAAAGAAAGGACAAGATATTTTCAATGATTCAATCTTTCCAAGTTGTCTCTTCTAGTTTCTACTAAACTTTTCACATTCTCTGCACCTGAGACTCTAAAAAGTTTTAATATCTTCTCAATGCATTTCCTTGTAACATCCTGAAATAACGAGAGAGAGAACTTCACATTTTAAACAGACTTGATATCATCAAAATTCTTGTACATTAGGTCAACTTCGGAGTGCGTATGTCCCATGCTGTAATTCCATGGGACAACTTTCACCAAAATCCCAAGTTGTTGGTTATTCATATTTAATGAATCATATGAATAGAAATATATAATACATAAAATATGTAGACATAAATTTTTTATATTTAATTTTAGGAGAAAGGAGAAAGTGGCAGATAGTAATATAGTAGTTGTAGTTTATTTTGCTAAAGTTTTTCTTTACAAAAAAATACACAATCTCATATCTCATAATTTATTCCTTGATTATAATCCGCAAACTTTTACTCTGTGGTCTTTTCTGACACGGATAATTAGTTCCTAAATTAGACACTGTACAGGGTACATTTTATGTATAAAATTATGCGTACCAGCTTGCTAAAAAAACTTTTTACAAAAATCCACACAAATTTACTGCACAATGAACTCACTAATGGTGTGCACTAATTTATTACGGAGAGAGAGAAACTTGACTTTCATTTTCATGCGTCGATAACATTTTAAGCTTCCCCCTTTCTCTCTCTCTCTCTCTCTCTCTCTCTAAAGAAGATGAAGATAATCAATCCTCATAAATAATAATAAACTAATTAATTAATGGACTATATATTTCAAAACTTTAATCAACATAATTTTCCACTTTTACTTTTTTTCTACCTGAAAAAAGAAAAAAAGTGAAATTCTTGGTGAAAGAATTTAGAAAGCTCACATTTTTCTCAAATGATAAATATAATGTCATGTATCAGAACCACATTTGAGAGGTAATATTAAATTACGGATACGTAAGGTGAAAGTAAAAAGAAAGACAAAAAGAGAGAGAGAGAGAGAGAGAGAAAGTTTTAAAAAATGAAAGAAAGAGCCGAGTCAAGAGAAAAATCAACAAGGATGTATCAAGGGAACATTGTGAGTAATGCCTCCACGTATACCCAGAGGTGATATTAGCCTCTTTGCTAAAGAAAAAGTCGAATTTGTATTACATTTTTTTCTCAACCTTTTTCCCTCCCCTCATTTTTCCTTTCCCACCACCTTTTTTCATCTTGTTTGTCTATCCAGTTAAGAGAAAGAAAAAGAGAGAAAAAAAAGATTTTCAAAGAGAAAGAATTTTTTTGGCTGATAAGTGAGTCTCTGTTAGAAAATAGCTTGGAGTCAACTTTCACTCCCGAATATAATATCAAATATGGGAGTGTCATCATCATGAAAACAATAATAAGAATAGATGTCTTGATTATGAAATGAAAAAAAAAGAATTTTTTTTTCTGGTATAAACTAAAGCCATCCCCACTTTCTCTTTTCAGTAACATTATTATTTTCTCCTTTAGAGCTCTCTCTCTCTCTCTACATTAGAAATATTAGAATTCCATAGTGGGAGAGCATAAATTCTTTTTATTTTATTTTTACAAAGAATGTGGTGTAGAATAATATACGAAGAAAATATTTGTTGGTCTAATGGAGAAAGCTTGAGTGGTTGAAACGAGTGTAAATTAATGAATTTCTAATGTCCTTTCTCTCTCTCTTTTCATTTCAGTGAACGATTATGAGGAGAGTCATAATAATAAAAATAACTATTTGACAAAATTTTACTTTCTCCATTTAATCCTACAAGGATGATTGTCGCCTGAATTAAACTAAAATTACCATTTTAAGTTTGAGGATGAGAATTTAATTATTAGATATTAGAAAATAGAGAGAGAGAATGAAGAATAATATAATTAAAATATTACCTCTGCTGCAATATAGGCTGGAATAACGGATAAAAGTAATTGCTCTTGTTGTTCCTTCTCACACTCTAATTTCACTCGAGATTCCAGACATGTCTTTGTACCTTTGAGAAAAAAACATTATTAAAAATGGGTTTCAAAATTTTCATATTTTACAAAAAAATGATCCACAAAAGTGTCTCATTTAAAAAAATAATTTTTTAATATTTTGAAAAGTAGAAATTAAATATTTTAAAAAAATAAATTCAACTTACCATCACAAGTTCGTTTGTGTGCAATGACAGCCATTTGTCGATGGTACATTCCAGAAATGAGACCAGCCAGTAAAAAGACGCCACTTGCCACCACCTTTAATCAAATAATCAAAATAGAGACAACAATTCAAATGACATGTAACAGCCTCCTTCCCAAATAATTTTTATGACTTTTCCCAGAGAAAGAATCTTTTTTTTACAATAGAAACTATAGAGAGAAAACTACACACAAAAGAAAATTTGAGAAAGAGATGCAATTCATCAAGGGGACGACCTAACACAATAAAATCCTTTTTACATTGTGAAATTTAATTGACTTTCGTTTTTCATGGGCCATTAAAAATATTCCCTTTAAAGCCTAGCCTCCTCTCTTTCCATCTCCAATTCAAAATCTCCATCTTGCCTTTCATTTTAATCATCTATTTTTAAACTCATAAACAATTCTCATCAAAAAATATAATTGTATTTATCTTTTTAAATTACATTATACAAGCCATTTGACATGGGTCATTGCTCCATTTTAAAAAAAATTGTTGACACATTTTAAAATATAAAGTTTCATAAAAAAATATTATTTTAGCTTTTTTTTTATTTAAAAATCCAGACTTTCCTCATGTAGACAAATGTAGAAATTTGGGTTTATTTTATGAGTAGAAAATTAAACCATTTTACAGCATGTAGAAAAACATGTGGGTTGTAAAGGAATAAATTATGACTTGACATAAACTGTTCACAACACATTCATTCACATTGAAAATGTATACATTTAGACAAAATCTCAGGCTCTAATGCTAAAATATAATAGTACCATTTACATGAATCTATGAGCCAACTGTTACACATGTACAAAACAAGAGAGAGAGAAAAAAGAAACATTAGATTCTGGAAATGGAGTCCCCCCTCCCAAAAAAATATATTTCTGGGTTTACCCCTCGTGACATTTGTTCAAGATGAAGAAGATGCACAAGAATATTTTTTGGTTGAAATTTATTCATCATAAGGGAGAGAGAGAGAGAGAAAGCAGAGGGGAAAGTGGAAAGTGCATTGATCGTAAAAGAAATAAAACTTTCTCTCTCTCTCTCTCTCTCTCTCTCTCTGTGCCACGAGTCATAAACTTTAATCGTCTGTCTAATCCTGGGAGAGTCCTTCTCTCTCTCTGCCTATCGAATTCAATCTAGTGAGTCTGTTCCTTTTAGGTAGAAACGATGGGAGAAAATGGACCAGATCAGCTCTTCCAAGACCAAAAAGGAAAAAGATGACGAACAGTTTCCTCTTTATATGTGTAGTTATAACAGTATACTTTTAGTGGCAACAATAGTTAAAAAGTTAAAGGTACAAGAGGAATTGTTAAGGATGATACACGGATGACTTCACCCACTTCCTTAATGTCCACAATACTTTCAACTTCAACAAGTACATGAAGAGAGAGAGGAAGAGAGAAATGAAAGAAAGTGGGAGGGGTTCTCAGTCCCATATAAGAGCCTATGTTCATCACCATTAAGCACAAAGAATGAGGGAGATGAGAGCACAGAAGAGATTAAGTTGGAATAATAATCAAGTTTCTCAAAATTGACAGTCTCTCTTTCTCCCAAAGTCTCATATTGGACAAATCAATAGGCTCAGACTCTCTCTCTCTTGAAAAAAAAGAAGACAGAAAAGAGGGTGAAAGTGAAAAATCTCAAATCCCCTTTGGAGACTCATCATCATCTCAGCACTTTCATTCAACCAACTAACAACCAAGTAAAGCATCCTCCTATATTCCCACAGACTCACTTTCTCTTTTTTTTTGTTTTTTTCCAATTTGACTTTAGCCAAGTTAGAAAATAGAAAAAGAGAGAAAAGAGCATTCATACGGTATACATACACTTGATGAAAAAAAAGTGTGCTCTTTAGGTCTCCTCATGTGGGTAAACCTGATATGTATACATGTACATGTATAGGTATGTACATAATGTATGTATTCTAGTATCAGTACAATGATTCAGATCACAGATCTCTCCAACCTCCAACAAAAAAAAGAAAGAGTTCAATTGCAGAATGTAGACACCAGGAAATTCAACTCTCTGAGAAAAAAAAAAGGTTACACGTAAGTCACATCCTCTCTGTCTCTGTCTCTCTCTCTAAAAAGTGAAACTGTCTTTTCTCTCCAATTCTTGTAAAGTCAAATACTTTCTTTGCCAGAATACAATGTCAATACTTTATAGAGAAGCCCATTGTTTTTTTGGGTTAAAAATCTTCACCTTATATCCTTTCACACGTGGATACAAAAAGTGCATCACTTTCACTTTGTAACTCGAGACATGATATCCCATATACATTGTTATCATAGATATACAATATGCACCTTAAGTATAACTATAGAATTGTAGAGTGAAAGAAATGTTGCAAATTGATATATAATACATCAATTATATGTGGTGTATATATATATATATAAGGCAGATATACAAGTAAAATATTCATTAGGACCAAGGGACTAAGAAAAAAAATGCTTTGCGTTGCATGGCATCTTTCTTGGTTATATGGATACTTAGAAATTGGAACATATAAAAAAAAGACTGGACTGGACAGGAAGAATCCATTAGGACCTCATTCTTTGGATTAAAACTCTCTTTTAAAAGCAATGTTGAGTTGAGTTTGCTTTTCTTTTTCTTTTCCTATTTTTCTCTCTCTCTTGTGCTTTCTCTCTTCCATGCTGTGCTTAATCCATGGGATGTACACATGGTTTTTCTCTCTCCCTCTGCCTTTCTCTCTCTCTTCTTTTGCTGAATTGCCACTGAGTTGAGCGCCACCATAATTACATTGCCAAAGTGTTCGAGAGTCGAGAGAAAGGAGAAAGAGTGTGGGAGCATCTGGAGTTTCAATCTCATCCCACATCCCTTAGATTGAACACATAAGGTGGTTTTATACATGAAAAAAAAGTATAAGAGTTGCTTTCTCTCTTCAAATTTACTGGCAGTCTGAAAACTCTCTCTTTCTCTCTCTCTGCAAGTAATAGAAAGTTTACAGAGGATTCTAGTGTACACGCGTACATTAATAGGTGAGAAACATATTAAAGACTGGGGAAAGTCCCCTTTTCTTTAAGAGTAATGCATGGTGAAATGTTGACAAGTATTGCGGTGAAAAAGTCACCTTTCTCTTGTGGGCTTTAATACACATCAAAAGAGTCTACTTTCTCCTTTATTTTTTTTGTTCAAAAATAAAAAAAGAATCATTGTCCAACAAAAAGGATATTTTGAAGAAATCCTTGTCCTCATATTTTACTCTCAATTGAAACTAAGAAATAAAAAAGAGATTTTCAACTTTCACTGAAAATAATTTTTAACTGTGAATGTAGCTTGTCAAAGGAAACCATTGACGTGACTACAATAAAAACAAATCCAATTTTTTTCAAGGACAACCAAAGCCAGAACCTCCAATCGGAATTTGTCAAAAAATGTAAAATGTCTCTTGTTATTTTATACTAGTTCCACTACTGTACACGGTTGAATAAATTCAAGTTGAATTGGATACTGTAAAAAATAGGAGTGTCATCAATTCATTTTGAAGTTGTGTAGTTAAAGAAGAAAAGATTGACATGACATGGAGGACACTTCTCGGAATAAGTCAATGGGCTCATGGGCAAGACAGGTTAAGAAGAAGAAGAAAGCGTCTTCACATGAACATGGTGTTAACATTCTAGACGATAAGCGATCAAACGAGGAGGTGGATCCCGGATGACAGTCTGAGTGTTCTGATTGTCCATTCAATTTCAGTCTCGTCCTCTGCCCCAATTGCACTTTTTTTCCCTTTATCATTGTCCAATGTCGACTAAGAAGCACTTGAAACTCTTGTCAGCACTTGTTCTTCTTCTTTGAAAATCTTTTTTTCTTTTTTTTACTAAAGAAAACAGTTTTTTCTATGTACAAATAGTAGCCTTGGTCTGTTCCTGTCATTTTCTGTACACAGAGAGAAAGTTCACAATATGCAAAAAGTCCTCACGAAAATTGTGAAGGGACAAAAAGCTGACTGGACATCTTCAAACATTTTTTTTTGTATTAAACTTTCTTTTTTCAAATTCATTCAAGCTTACACATTTTGAATAGAAAATTTGAAGAGATTTCAAAAGGGAATGGAAAAATTAATAATAAATATTTTTTTCAAGGATTTGTATCAATATTTTACCAAGAAAAATATAAATACTTTTTCTTTTTTATATTAAACTTAAATGGCATTTTAATAAATTTATGGAGACTCTGTAAGCAAAGAGGATTTTAACGATTTAATTAATTATTTAAAATAAATTACTTTCACTCAAATTAATAATTTAATTTTTTTTTCTTAATTCAGTTCCTTAGTGACACACCATGAGGAAGTGGGAAGAGTTTCAAAATTTTTAAAACTTTTCTCATAAATTGATTTTGAACTAAATAAAAGAAACCATGAAAAAAATCTTTTACAAATGCAACAATGACTCCCTGACATTTTTCCTTTATAAGAATCAACTGGTAGTTGAGTACATTTTATGACTTTCTCCTTTCACCATGTGTAACATTATCAAAGTCTCTTTAGAGAAATTGCTTTCACCCTGTTGGTTGCAAACTCATACAGTAGACTCGGCAACTTAAGAAAACGTTCAGTTGACAAAAAAATAGTTCTAAACCATAGTCCTTCCCTCTCAATACTTTGAGAAAAAAAAAGTTTGCCATTATTTATGGCGGGTCAAATCCATTCAGTTTTCTCCTTTCTCTGTTTTTATAGGAGAAAACATTACCCAACAAAATATTTTATTTTCTTGATCCCTGTACACTCTACTAAAAAGCAAATAAAACCAGAGCTCTGCATATTTCATGAGCCTTTTAAACGGCACGTGTCCTTGATTGAGTAATAGATGGAATTAAAATATAGATTTTTTTTGCCAATATTATGTTTTTTTGTCCTTTCTAAAGAAATTTATTCTGTATTCCGATTTACCCTATAATCATTTGTAATTCTTCCCACTAAAATTCATGGGACCCCCTTTGAACAAATCAATAAGAAAAGGATTTGGGGAGGAGAAATAAATAAATCAATATTAATAAATTATTTTAGTCTCTATTTTATTCCATTAATAAGAATAATTTTTAGGAAGAACAATTCTTACTTATAAATCTTTTCTCCAAATAGATAAAACACTGGAGAAAGTAAGACGTCCTTTGGGTATAAAATGTGTGCAATAAAAATGTGACTTAAGTATTAGCTCAATGTTGAAATAATAAAATAGACATTTTCATTATTCCTTCGTAATCTTTATCGATATGAGACACATTTCAGAGAAACATTTCACTTAAGAAAAACTTTCTCTCTGGGATTTCTCATCTCTTCCATTCAATTTACTTGATACAAACTCTCTCTCTCTCTCTTTTCCCTTGACTCCAATGTGACAGTGACATTTTGACCAAACAGGTGCCAGGGTTCTGTTCTTGGAAAACTTGTAAAGGTTAAGTAGAAATTGAACAACCATATAATGTTAGACTATAGTGACATATAAAATGGGTGGAAAGACTGAACGAGGGATAAAAAATGGACGAGAGTCTACAATTGACTTGGCATTCCCAAAGAATAATCCAAAAAAGATTTTTCATTCAATCTTGTCAAATTGTAGAGTCAGAGTAAAATTGCCTTTTTTTAACTGTGAATCATTGAATTTTTTATATAAAAAAAATATATACGACTGACAGGATGAAATTGAGAGCTCTCTGGTTTTCACCAAAAAAGAAATCATTTAGACTTTTTTTAATAGAGAGACATTCACTTCTTTGAAGAGGAAAGAAGTCTGTCATGTAAGATAAGATTTTTTTTTTCAAAAAAAATAATCCTGTGTAAACTTACCTAATACTATTAATAGAAAATGAATCCGTGAAAATATGAAATATTTTTAAACTTGCAAAATCCTTTTTTTCTGTCATCTCCAACTCACACGCGATATTTAATACTCTTTTGTACAAGAGAATTTTTAAAATAGAAAATTAAAATCATAGATACAATCTAAAATACTGCAAAGCTTTTTTTATCATTTTTAGCATATTATTTTACATATTCTTTCTATATTAACTGACATTCTCCAATGGATTGGGTTTCTTCGACTTAATTCAGTACAAAAGAGTATTTATTTACAAAATTTCATTCTAAAAAACTGAGTTGACTTTCTCTTGTTCAAAAACAAACTCTCAAAACCAAAAATTGACATTGAAGTGAAAGCCAAAAGAAACGATTAAATAAAATAGCCAAAATTTCTTTGTGTGTGGTCATATTATTTTATTGGAACTGGTGAAAAAAGAGAAATCGATGAATCCTCTGCACAATTGCCGTGAGACTTTAATACATAATACATGTCTACAGAGACCCGGATAAAGATTAAAAATGTAGAGAAAGTCAATAATTGTTGAGACCCCATAAATTCCCACCTCAAGGTGTCTAAGTGAGAGAAACTGTCTCCTCACCCATAAATAAACAATATGACCCAACACATCCATAAAGTTACATTCAACATACATAAGTGTATATATACGAGTACACCTCACCATTTTCATTAAAGGAGAAGCACGTTCTCCCCAAATATTTTCTTAGAATGTCTTACATAGCTAATACATAGAGTATTATATAATTCACATAAACAACGGATGTCAACCCACCAACCTGGATAATAGGTGAAAGAACCCAAGTGTTTTGTTGTCCACTTGAATAGACTTTATCCTATAATTGAGGACACTCATTCTACCACGTGTTTATTCCAATCACAATACAAAAAACTACAACCACAATAATACATTCCTTTTTTTTCTCTAAACAAAATTCCATTCCATTATGTATATCAATTGTCAGTATTCCGGAAATTTGGAACAAGTCAGCAAAAAAAAAAATTGACGAGTACAAAATGGTATTGAGATAAAAGTCGATTTTTTGGGTACAAAACAGATGACAACTAGAGGTTACTCTGTGGACATTTTATAATAAATCAAAGTCAGAAAAGAAAAAAAGGTTTTTTTTTCATGAAAACAATTTCAATAATGACCCCTGGAGCTTTTTTGTCTTGGAATAAGAAAAAATATTATATAAAGAAAATTGTACTATCAAGATTATTTATAGAAATATGTACGCATACAAATAGCAAAAGAATTCCTGTAACTTCTCAACATAAATGATGGGAAATGAATGAGAATGGAGAATTGGCAATTTATTTATTTTTATAACAGCCAAACTTGTACCATCTGTATTTGCACCTGTCCTAATACTCTTATAGCGCATACATATATACATATGGATAGAGTGAAAGTAAGAGGATTGTATACATAATAAAACTGAATGAAATCAACCTGTTCCACCTTGAACTGTGTGTTGTAATGTCTAACATTATGGAAATGAATGAACGGTAGTGTAAGCACTCATTCTAAATAAATATTCGCATAATTACCATCTGCTACCTGTATAAATTAACCATTATAAATTACCTTAAGATGTAATTTTAAATAAAGATTTCTACAATATTTAATTTTGAGCTTTAAAATCTACTTTCTCCAGGAAATTGACATTCAAGTGAAAAGATAAAGAAAAGAATGACAAATCTTTTTTTTTTGAGTTTATCTTGAATTTTTGAACAAAAAAGTTTTTTTTGTCAGTGTGCTTGACATTCTCAATCAAAAAAAAGTTATTTTATGTTTACATCTTTGATCTCATACGAAGACACAAAAGTCACGTTTTTCTTAGAGATGAGATACAAACGAAACATGATGACAATTTAGAATATAAATTTCAATTTAAAATAAAATTTTCTAGCAACTTAATTTTGAATGAGATGATCTTATTTAAGAAATTCAAGTTGAAAACTTTTTTTTCTACTGTTGTCATCTCCAAGTTTTTAGTAAAGTGAGGATGAATGAAATTTCGAATAAAAAAATACTTTGGCTCCATGTAGGTATTCATGTAACAGTCACCTTTTCAAGTCTAGCTAGTCAAGCATGTTCCATTTAATTTAGTGAAGAAAAAAAGTTTTCTTTTCAAACCACACACAAGGTAAAAAAAAATATTTTTTTTGCTTTGTTGAAATTTCAACTTTGAAATGTGAGTCTACAATTATACATTTTTTTTCTTGTTCAAATGTAATTGAGAATAATTTATGTAATGCAATCGCTCATTTTGAAAAATTTAGTTTTCTAAGGAACTGAATTTTTTTGAGAAAATTTTGACTTTCAGAAAAATAATCTTTTGCTTGAAATAATCTTAAAGGGGAATATCACCGTCTTTTTTTTCCTTGTACAATATTTATGCATTGTTAGCCATTTGTAATTTAAAACTTGTGTAAAAGTTATTTGACATATGTATGTTTTTTATTTAGAATTTTATCCTTGAATAAAATGTCTAGTGTTTTTTTTTCATTCAGCATCAATTCCTCTTCAAATTGAGTTTTATGCATGAAGAATAATTTGACAAGAATTTTATATTTCCATAAAATATTCAAAATTCTGCATAACTGAGTTTATTTTTTGACATTTTATTGTAATATGAGCTTGAGTATGAAAAGTGAGTTTTATTTATGAAAAATATTTCTCAAAAAAGGAGAAACAAATATGAAAAGTTTGTTCATTATTTTCCTTTCTCCACCCCCACAAAAAAAGAGAAAAAAAAGAGTACTTCATTACATAAATAAGTGCATCAAAAAAAGAAAATTCTTTTATTTACCTGTCGAACAATATTTTCACGGTAGTCATCAGACAGAAAAGTAGCGAGAAAAATGTGAACAACAGCAAGACAAATTGACACAATAATGGCAACAGATCTAGGTAGGGGCATGATTGTGTTTGTAGCAAAAATAAGAAGAAATATTGGGATGACATGATCAGCTGGTCGGCTCGGAGCTGACAAATGTGTTGAGACCTACAAAAAAATTACATTAAAAATTACAAATAAAAAAAAACAATTAAAAAAATAACTTACAAAAGAAACAGCCGCCAAAGTAGTGATGACCAAGAGTGACAAAGCAAGGGAGAGACTTGGTTTTTGAAAAATGGGGAATTGTCCACCAAAAAATAATACCAAAAATATTACTAATGTCACTAGTAATATACACACTTGTGATGTAGAAGAGACGACATCCTAAAAAGAAATAGACAACAAAATAATTAATAATTATCTTTTTTTTCATCCCCTTCCCATTCCCAAAAATCTATATACTCCATGCTCTTTTTAACAGACAGAACTTCCCAAAAAAATAGAGCAATTGCACAATAGTTGTGGACAAGTCATTAAATAGAAAGAGAGAGGAGAAAGTTGAGATAAGAAATAAGAAAGAAATAAGAAAGAAGAAGAAAATTGAAAGACTTACGTGACCAGAGAGAAAGGCGATTAGGAGGAAAGCAGTAGTTGCAGCTGATGCTAAGAGTAAAAATGAGAGAAAGAGAGAATGTTGAAGTCGATCCCAGTACGTGACATAGACACTCTCCAAATCAACTGTTTTCTCCTTTTCTCCCATCCTTGAAGACTCACAATGAGAGTGAGAGTGGACAGCTGATGATGATCTCACTCACAACTTATCTAGACAGAAAAAAAAGAGATAGTGATAATATATTGGAATAGTTTAACTATAAAGTCTGTCCTTCTTAGTCAAAAGACAAGTTTCTCTTTTCTCCAAAACTTTCTCTTTTTTTACCCACTTTCTCTTTTTGTCTAACTCTATAACACTCAGTCTCAAGCTACTAACAAAGTCAAACAAACCCATACAAAAACCCTTTTTTTTTCACTAATGTATTAAAACCGTATGAAACGAATACTTTTGAGTCAAAACTTAAATATTTCTTATTCAACTTTTTTTTTTCTTATTGATCTCTTCAACTTTTCTTCTTCTTATCTCATCCCTCTTCCCAATCATACCACACCACCACATCAATTCCCACATTACACAGATGAGTAAAAAAATTCTTCCTTGTGAATTGACGGGGATATCCAAATACAATTTTTTCTCATCTCTGTACTATCCCATCCTCTTTTTTTCTATTGCTTTAAAATAGTTGTGTAGAGAAAGCTGAGAGAGAGGAAAGTTGAAAAGAAATTCCAAATCTGAGAGGGAAAGCTTTTCTTAACGCATCAAAGGATACCTGCCATGACATTTTCTCTTTTGTCCTCTTGTGAATAATATAAAAAAATATAGAAATATTTTACGATACTACAAAAAAAACTAGTGTACAATCAGTAGTAAGTCTTTACCAATATTTTGAGTATGTATACATATATGTACATGTGTGGTATCTAACCCTAAAAAAATATGTAAACCATTTTTTTTTCCTGTTACATAAAAAAATACAAGTTACGAGTGGAGCACACAAGTTGACATTTTGTAAGCTAAAATAATGTACATTTTGTGAATCTTTTTAGTAGAAAAAAAAAGAAAAGAAAAATTTCTTGGGACAAACTCTTCATTCTATTTTATATGTAAGATGGTCGTACGTATTACTATTATACTAAAGATTTAGGGGCTTTAAAAAAAACTAGAGTAAAATTTAGTCATCTCTCACTTGACTTCTCTTTTTGTGTACATTCTTTTCTTTTTCTTCTTCTTCTTTTCTCCCCTTTCTCTTTCCCACCTTCCACTTGTAGCGAAATAAATACTTTTTTTTGTCACTTTCACTTTCTCTCTTATTCTATTCTGGTTGCCGTCAAGGGAGTTTAAGTAAGGAGAAAGTATGTATAAAAAAAATTGTAATTTTATTTGAAATTTCCATAATGCTTCACTTCCTTCTTTTCTTTTCTTGGAGAAAAGGACTTGACTACATGCATTCTCATGTACTGGCATGAGGATGAGGATGGGATGTATGCAAAATAGTTGAGAATTTTGAAGCGTTATTTCAATTAAGGCTACATAATTTTCACCATGGAGCAACACACAATATGAATAAATTCCAAACTCTATCAAAATCCTCATCTTTACATTGTGTGAGTCCCTGTCAGTCTTACAAGAAGAGAAAGAAAGGCAGGGAGAAAGTTTGAGTTATGCCATGCTAATATTAGCAAAACCATTGCAAGTATAAAGTAAAATAGATTTAGAATGACACTCAAGACATGAATTCTTTGGTCTCTTTTTTTTCTCTAAAAATAAGCGGCATCGTCTCTCGGGCATCTTTTTGCCTCTTTTTTTTATTATAAAATTCAATTATCTTATCATTGACACTATAGTATAATACTCAAGTTAAAGTGTAAGGGTTTTTTTATAAAATAATATAATATGGGAAATTTATTTGAAATGAATTTTTAAAAATTTTGAATTTCCTGCTTCTAGACCAGTGTTCCAATTAATCAAAACTGAAAACCTGAATTTAACATGCATGCTTGCACTCAATCCATTGTGAGCTCATTCATCATTCTAATTAGCGTCACAGCCATGGACAAGCGTTTATTGGACGCCATGTTGCACATTCATCTACCTCATCATGTTTTCTATCTCTCTACCTCCAAAAAAAAAAGTTTCCCATAGAACCGAAGGCACTTAGACAAAATTGCATGGTGTTCACTAGGTCACAGTAGAATTTGCATAGTTTTCAAAAAAAAAGTAGGCTATTTTTTGAGTGTCTGTCTACTCGAAAATTTTACTTATGTAGAGAAAAAAAACGATTAAAGGATTTTTTTGTAATATTAAAACTTGAAAAATATTTTCATATCAAAAATTATCATGGTTCACTTAATATTCTATATTTTCTTCCCATAAAATATAAAATTCTACTAAAAAAAAAATATTGAGATAATTCCCGAGGACATGAGACGGAGACATACCAATGAAAATTTTTTTAGAGATGCGTAAGAACTATAAAAGATTTTTTGTAAAAAACAAGATGAAATATTTTTTACACAAAAAATAGAAAGAAAAAGCGTAAATCAAAAGGGGGTAAGATTATTTATAGAGATGTAGTAAAAAAAATGAAGACAAAATTTTAATATGACATAAAACTGACATGAGGGTGAGAAGATCAAAATATAAAAAAATTGTTCCTTTTTTCTCATAACTTGACACACACACACACAAAATGGGAAGGAGATGGATACAATGTTCAATGTCGTGCATGAAGTGCCATCAAGGATTCCTTGTACGTTCAAGTTGAAGTGGATAAAAAAAAGGAGAGAATAATTTGATGATACGAGAAAATAGAAGAGGAGAAGAAAAAATGTTCTTTTTTATATGACACCACAAAATGGAAGGAAATCAAGATGAAAGTATGTCTTCTATAGACTCCATACTGTCCTTCCTATTATATTCTATTATGTGAATGGTCTTCCCTTTTTTTCCTCTTCCTCTTCTTCTTCATGAGATGTAAAGTGTGAAGGGAACATATCCTCTGTGTGGCTGTTCTACGTCTAGCATGACAAGGTTAAGCTGAGCATCATAGTAGAATCACTGTACAGGGAGAAAGTGGTGCTTTCTCTCTCTCTGTTTGTATCTATGGGCATGCTATGTCCCGATATATTTCCATCCAAATGGACTCACGGCTTGATGGATTAATGAGAGCTTATGGCCAGAGTAGTTTTCACACTGGTACAACTGGTACAGAGTGCAGAGGATGGAATCTCACCATGACATTTCATTCTGAGAAAGCTTTGACTATATATTCCTCCCCTTGTATTGAGTACAGTGCTATTCTTCAGCTGCTCAAAAACTATTTCTCTTCTTTACCGCAAAGGAAAACAAGATATAATTCTTGTACAAATGTATCCAACTTACAATGTATTGCCAGACACATTCACACACTAAAGTTTTCAAGTGCATGTTGCTAAAATTCCTTGAAATGAACAGACTCTGAGGGAGAAAGTAAAATAAGTATACCTATGGCTATAACAGTGGTTTTCTCTTTCTCTCTCTCTCTCTCTCTTATGCAATTATTACTTGTTATAAGACTTTCTCTATGATAAACTTTCTCCACAATTGCCGATTGTAATTGCTCCCTGTAGATTGTCTATTATGACAAAGACACGGAAGTTGGAGGTTTGAGTCTGGAGACTTTCTCTTTTTCTTTCTTGTTGAAAAAATAAATAAAAATAATCCTTTAGCCGTCTCTCTCTCTCTCAAATCCTTCGTATGTGTGTACGAGTATAGTGTAAGGTCTTAATTTCTTTGTAAAAGTAATATGTTTGTAGGTAAGTGCGTCGTGGATGGTGGAGAGGAAAGTCATGTTTCTATTTTTTTGTCGAGACATGATCTCGAGTTTTTTTTATATTATTATTGACTGACTGTTAAAAGACATTTCAAATTGCTTTAACTTGTTACAACATCATTTTCGGGTCATAGTTACAATTAAGAGAGTGAATTTAATGGAATATTTATTGTTTTTTAGTATTATTTGTTCAAAATTAGATTGAGTAAAAAATACATGTTATAAAAATATTTTTTAAATATACAAAAAAAATATTTTCCATTAAATTTCAAGACATCTTGAAAATGACAATAGTCTTTGTATTGCCGATACTATTTAAAAACAAAAGGAGAGACGTGTGGTAGTGCAAACTCTTGTGTGTGAGTGACATAATCTGACTCGACATTATAAAAAAATGGCTGAGTCATAAGAAAACAAATTATACAAGTATTTGTCAATACCTATAAGCAATACAAACAATAGCCACTCAATGAATTTTTTTGAAAATTGATTGAGATTTTCTACTGTCAAAAACAATCCTCCCAACCTCTTACGCTAAAAGGCAATTTTTGAGTAATTTTTTGAACAAAAATTAGGTGACAAAAATGTTTTTAAAAGTTGTTGAAAGTTACTTATGTTACATAAGTTATATAAATTGCTAATTGAAAGTATAAATAAATTCTTTTATTATGACACAATACAATAAAAGTCTAGCATATAATATTTGTATTTGTATTATGAGGATAAATATAATTTGACCATGACAAATGAATTAAAATATAAGCCATTACAAATCACTGAAATTCAGTCGACTGAATTGTTTACAATTTCTACAGTAAGTACATGAGAATAAAATAAAATAACCTGTACTTTGTAGTTTTTGTCCATGACCAAAGTCTCTTTTTTTAAAAAAAGTTGATGATTCATCAAAAAAATCCAAGTGACACCAATACACAAACTTCGTGACACAATTTTTATGCCGTTCCTCCTCCTGCATTTTGTAAACACAAAATAGAGACAGAGGCAAGAAGGATAATATTGAGGTAATAATAAAAAAATAAATATAAAATTCAACTACTTGGGACCCAGTTCCAAACCATAGTCAAACTCTCGTCTCCCCCTCAAAAAAGAAAATTAAGGCATATCAGTCAGCTGGGTAATGCGTGGATCATAAAAAAAGGAGATAAAAGCATCAAGAGAGAAACTTGTGAATGTCTGTTTTTTGTGTCTACATGAATATATGAGTCATCGTACATATATTATATGTATAAATACATATTTATCCGTATGTCATTCAACACAATGAGAATCTTCATCTCATTCATATGTATGTGTCCATCTAAAATACAAATCCAGAGGATTATTACAAGTTATAACCGTATACAAGTGAAAATAAAAGTTTATGATCGTTGTACTAATATTTTTAGTCTACAAAATACATTAAATCCTCTCTCGTAATATTCAAAATCACCTTCTCTTGTAATCTTTAAAGTGACCAAATTTATTAATCAATCTTTTAAAATAAAATCGTTAACATTTTATGTGTTTTTTTGTGTTGTCAATAATAATTGAGGAAAGTTTTTAATTCAGAACAAAAACAAGTTTGAAATTTATTGTGAAATATTGACCAAAATATGGGCAAAATATGATGAATTTTTAGATGAATTTTGTATTTTAGTGCGAGGAGAAAGATGAAGAATTTGGGTTTTGAGTGAGATGAGAATCAAGTTCATCTAGCATCTAGTATATATATATAGCCCACGTTTGACTCATGTTATATGTCTGAGTAGTACAAATAGGCCTTTAGAACGACAGGCAGAAATTTTGTCAACTCAACTCAAGCCAAAAGCACAAGTTGAACAAACCAAACCCTTCTCGACATGTCTGACAGCAAACTTTTCATTTGTTTCCATCACATTCACAAGACAAAATGAGAACGTGAATCGTTTTTCCAATTCATCTAAATCAAAATTTTGAATATTAATCGACAAAAACTTTTAAGAGTATTTTTGCACCCAACTCTTATTTTTTTAATCTGAACAAGCCAACTAAAAAAAACGAAAGGAGTAATTCATAGAGAAAAAAAAAGTTTTTTTTTATAACTCAAAAGTTTTCACTGAAACAAAAGTGAAAATTGTCAAGAGCAGAGTTTGAGTTGGGTATATATGACATGTGTATTTTTAAACATTTTTTAAATTGGTAAACACCTGAACTGCCAAATTTCCCTGGGGACCTACTACGAACTGTACCAAAGGTGAAAATTAATTTTTACACGTGTGCAAAAAAAGTATACTGATTCTAGTGCAGTCTGTAGTAGTAAAAAATAAAAAATTTGTCAAAACTCACTTTCCCCCTCAAAAATGAAAAATATTCAACCTTATCTCTACATATATCAGAATGTGTATCCTAATTGGGATGAATTCTGAATTCTGTTGAGAAAAAAAATCTTACACAACATCACACGCCAGAGATCAAATAAATCATCACCATGTGTCTGTAACTCTGTCTATAAATCATAAGTATGTCAAGCAGACACATTTTTTTTGCATAACTACACACACACAGAAATTCAACCCAGGACATGTAAAGATATACTGATGAAATAAATACAAAAAAAAATAATTTGGTTTTCATCTCCTCTCCTTAGAAGAAACATGTGGGAGATACATAAATATTATTATTGATATACATACAACTTACACATTACATGGCAAATAGTATAAATAACATTGACTCCATTTTTTATACATGAGAGATGAGATGAAAGATTTACAATCATGACGTATTTTTTAAAAAGATTGACAGAAATATCTTTACAAATAATTTTCTTGATCTTCCAAGCTTCAAGCTTGTTAAATATAATTCATATAAATATAAATTTCTTTATTATTTACAAAAGAAAATATTTTATGTATTTACTTCAATTGATTCCCATCTCGTGTGTGTTTACATAGAGAAAAATTGGAATTAATTTTGAGGGGGTTTGAACTTGTACAATAAAGGAGAAAAAAAAGATGGGATATTGTCATCCCATTTGAGAACAAATGAAATAAAATTGTCTAGTGTCCAACTTAATCATTTTCTTGTTCCAGCTGTTCATGTACATTTAATTCAATATAGTTTTCCATCAGCAACAACTTTGTTCATATCCATTCAACTTTATTTCCCATTTCCTCTCTCTCTCTGGACTCAACATTTGCCATTTCCCCTCTCTCCCATTCAGAACCCACAGACTTGGAATTCAACTCTCTCTCTCTCTCTCTATGTGTGTGATGCATTATTCAGTTGTGTTCAAAGTCACTAAAAATCTTCTTTCTGTGTCAAATGTCTTTTTGGCAATAAAAGGATGGAGAGTTGTGAAAGAACTTGCCTGTAATTGAGTATCCGTCTGTGCTCAATGAATTACCTGAAAATAGGCATTTGACAGCACAAAATCTTCCTTATGAACAGAGATGACTGATAGAGACTTCAATAGAGGAGATTTTCTTCTCTCTCTCTCTCTCCTTTCGAAAAGGCGTTAAGGTAAGTAAAACATGAGAAAAAAAAAGTTTTTTTCTGTGAACGTTAAAAAGAAAAGACTGAAAAGCGTACGACATTGAAGCCAATAGAGGAAGCGTCGGAAATCCGACAGCCATTTGGAAAAAAAAGAAAGATTCAATCCTTCATGGGAAAAATGTCAATCACAACCCAAGATACGTTCTCAATTCAACACGACACACATGGAACCAAAAAATGCTACACTACACTGTATAAAAAGAAACCCATAGAATTCAAGGATCAAAACTTGAATAAAAAAAAAGTCAGGAAACGAAATTTTCCTCAACTTGTTTCGACTCCCGCGTTCCTCATATTTTTTACAATTTAAAGTGCAAGTCTGGGAACCCAGTAGAGAGAGAGAGAGACTGAAAAAGTGAATTTCTCACAGAAACTGAGCAAGAGTTCTTTTTTACATATAGAAAATCTAAAAAAAAGTCTCTTTTCATTCAAAGAGCGGGAGAGAAACAAGTAAGCCTGTAGTGAGGACACAATCTATGATGCTAATTTACTCTCTACACTCCAAAAGTCTCTACAGAGAGATACTCCCAGGCAAAAGTTTTATTGTGGAGTAATCGGATGGAGGATGGGGTTGGTTAAATTTTCTGTTTGAAGCCTTCCATCCACCACACTCCCTTTTGCATCTCTACACATTTTCCATGTATACGACTAAGTAGTTTGAGTTTGAGCCTCGAGTTTTTTGGGGAAAACTAAAGCGTACCACGGGACTCACCTGAGACTCGAAAATTGAATTTCTCCTAACTCAGTCTTACATCTCAATTCGATTGACCATCACCACATACATGTAACTAAACTACACACGACGAAAAAAACATATTTAGTAGTTTACAAACCACAAAAAAACAGTTCACCAAAATACTCGTACTTTTTCTTTATATTTTGTACATCTTCAGCTTATTTACTATTCAAACTCTTTCGTCGGGTAGAGTAGGATGAAATGGATGTAAAACGTTTTTTTATATCATTTCTTTCCCCCAAATCATGCCATTTGTAGTCTTGTAACATAAATGGTTCACATTTTAAATAACTAAACCTCTCTTAGCCTTTACCACACGCCACCAGGGAATTTAGAGTTTAAGAGGTAACCTAATTTTGTATTATGTATGCTATCCAATGTAACTGCTTATGTAAGTATAACAGAAAGAAGAGAGAAGAATGATGTCTCCCTCATTTTTACACAATTTTCAGTCTACTTTACACCTCCTTCTTATTTCTACCATGTGTACCTACTAAAAAACCTACAGACTGTACCTTGACAATCTCTATCTCAAGTTTCTTCCCTCATTTTGAGATTCTTCTTAGGAGTTACGCTTTTAGTGTAAAATATTTTAGACTATCTGTATTTTAAATCGTCTACATGTCTCGAGGTTCTTGAATGACAAGATATTTTGTGTAGCATTGAAATAGATAGTTTTTATATAATAAAGAGAGAGAGAGAGGCTTGTCATGTCATGTTGTTTCTTTGCTGTATTAATAAAAATCCGATGGCAATCAAATGAGGATCAAATACTGCATTGCTCCGGGTTCCCTCACTTAAAAGTAGGTTACCAATCATTGGCTTTGGCTTTGAGTGTTTATTGTAATCCTTGAAAAATGGAGAGAGAGAGAGATTTCAGCTAGTTTACGAGTGAGATGCAGTTGTTAATAATAGAATACATATTTATGTATGTATAAAAATACTTTTCAATCTATTTGGTTTGTATTACAAGCACACAGTCAGTACTGAATAGGATTTGATTTAGGTAAGAAGCTCTACATTAAACTATGTATACTTTTTTTATGGTTACATGTATATACAAATAATTTAAGATGATATAAATATTTCATCTTCTATTAGAAACTCTTCCCTCTTTACATTTTATTAAAGTTATCATTAAATATAGGTTAAGTCGACACCAACCATTTTTTTGTACACACAAATAAGACTAAGGTCTCCTTATTTAATAGATTGGGATTGGAAGACTATATTTTATTATTTTCAAAATCTTTTTATAATGAAGAGAAAAGAACCTTATAGCTCCTTTCCAACATTTTCCTACTCTTCTGGCACTCTTATTTATATAATATTTTGTACAAAAAAACTAGCGTAAAATTTGTTACAACTTTTTTTTAATTCTATATCTCTTTACATTTGTATTGACGGGGATTACGTAAAGGATTTGGTGAAATGTGAGGCTTCATGTGTTTTTGTTAGTTTTTAGGTGGATACTGAAAATACAATTTGAGTGTTAGAATAAACAAATAAAAATGGGAATATAAAAAAAAGAAGTTGGGCACACAAACTGTTCTCAGCTAGAGCTAAAGAATGGGGACTATGGCAGACATGAATATGTACATGTACATTTTATTCTTGTAAAAAATACCGATAAACTTTTTAGTCTTATTTTTTTCTCTTTTGTAATTTCAACTTTCATAGCGTCATGTGGTCTATGGCAATAATTTTTTTGTCACTATTCTACACAATCCCTTTGGTTGTGAAAGATAGCAAAAGTTTTAAAAAAACAATTATTTTCTTTAACAAAAAACCCATGATTTTCAAGCATCGTCTTTATTCTAGATTTGTAGAGTAGGAGTAGGATAGAAAATAATATTAGGGGACTATTTATTGAAGTCATGGAGTTGACATTATAATTGTCAATGCTTTCAAATTAGTCTCCACCTCCCTCTGAAATGGAAATAGGGAGCGTGTGAGTAATGTTTTTAATAGATTTGTGTTTCCAATAAAGTTGACCTAATGCTACATTCTTTACTAATTTCCTATTCATTTAATTAGCCTTCCCGGTAGAGAGAGAGGCAATAACATTGACAAAATCATGAACCCATCAATTTCATTCAAGAAGAATCCACTCAAATTCAGTACAAACCCAATGGGAATTATAAGAGTCGTCTCAAAGGAAGGAACATTTTCAAATTGAATTATTAAATGAAAATTATACCCATTTTAGTACTCCTATTTATGGTTTTGATTTATATTTTATTGACAAAAAACATTGTGAAATTAATGTGACACTTTATAAGCCAAACAATTTAATAAAAATTGATTGGAATTTTGCCAATTTAAAAATAATAATCATTTTTTAAAAAGATTAAAAAATTAATTAATTCTCAGTAGTACAAATAATTTAATAAAAATTTAATTAAATTCTCTTGCTATTAAAAAATGATTCAATCAATTTATACCCATCAGTATCATATCAAATAAAAAATTTAATTTATCAAAAAATTTAATGCGTATTAATTTTTAATTCCATCTCCTCTACTCCGAGTCCACTCACCTGTCTAAATGAGAAAAAAACGTATGAGACATTTATTGGTAAAAATAAATATTTATTAATTAATTTTAACCAATTTAATGTCAAAACAAGTATCCGTGCACAGACACACGGCCACAACTAAAATGTCACGTGGACTCTTCAAATAAAAACAATTGGTCATGTATTTATTTATACTTTTTTTCAAAAAAAGAAGACTGAGACGCACGTGTAGCTCCGTCGTCAATTATCTTTCATAGTTTACAATACAATGATAGCACAATATAAAGCGTAAGAGATTTAATGCCCCAAGCTCAATTTGTAGTTTGTCGGCTCTCCTTTATTCTTCTAAAAAAAATTACACTCGGCTTCTTCATTCCCATTAAAACCCACGGGATGAATATAAATAATTAATGTAGAGGTTAAGATCAAGTCTCAACTTTTATTGTGAAAATAAAAATCAAGAGAGAAAACTCAATTGACTTGAAATTAGAATTAAAAGTGAGGAGCTTCTAGTTATAATTCATCTTTTTTTGACTAATTTACATAAAATACATAAAGTTTTTAAGTCGAGTCCAAAAAGATGAAAATTGTTCATTGTGAACAATTTTTTTTTCTCAACTTAATTTACATAAAATCAGACAGCCAGGTGTAGGGTGGGCCAATTTAAGCTTTTCAACTAGAATAAAAAAAACAAAAGCAAAAGCCCAAAAGGAACAAGGCGAGAGAAAAAAAATGAATAGCCATTTGTCGTCGACCTTTGTTTAGTCTTGGAGGGTGATGGAATAACTAAATTTAATGGATTCATCTTTCATGAGTGTACATAACATATACGTAAACTACATGGAAGCTTAAAATTCAAACAATTTACTCCAGGCTTTTTATTTTTTTATTCAACATTTTAATATTAATCACCAGTTTTTCCACCAACAAAATAAAATTGTAAAACCTACAAAAAAAAATTCATAAAAATAGACACAAAAATTTTGAAGAATAATGGATGATACTTAAAAGAATTTTTAAACTCTTGTGTAATCTATTCTTAATCCTGTCAATTGTACTCAAAAAAATCTTTTATAGCAACACGAATCAAATACAAAAGAGCAAAAAAAAAAAGAATGAGATACCTGAGGAATAAAGTGCACACACATGTAAAAAAATTTGTGTGTAGAATACATAAGAATAGAGAATAGACATTTAATATTTCTTGTATTATTATTTAATGTTGAACACATTTACAAGTCTGAGTTGAAGGTAAGGTCGTGATTGTGAATGACCACGCATAAATGAATTTGCAAAAAAATTTGCGTGTATCAGCTATACCCTCTAAAACTGTATATCCATATAAACTACATATGACTACATGTGTCAACTTGTATTACAAAATTATATCTATAGTTTCTTCTCAAATTGTTCATGACATTTCAACTTGCTTGAACTTCAACTCCACTCAAAAGCTTCCGCTAATAAATGCTCCAGAGCATAAAAAAATGAACACAGTCTTCATGAACGACATTTATAAAATTTAAGCTCTACCCATTAAAGAGTTGCTTTTGAGAGTTATTAATATTCATAAAATTTTAATTCCCCTCATCCTCTTCCCTTTCTATTCTTTTTAGAAGGGGAGGGAGAGAAGACAGGGAAACCATTTTTATTTTTGCGAATTCATTTTTGTAAAATAATCATACAATTGAAAAATTTATGACCACTGTCCAGAAATTAAAGGTCTTGAAAATTAATATTAGAGAAAAAAAACAACAGACAATATATAGTTATAAATTTTGATGGCTTGAATACCTAAAAAGGATTCTATATCCAAATATGCCGTCATGTATGAGATAAATAAGTGTAAAGGTGGACTAACGAACTTTAAAAAAAATGAAGAAACACGTACAGTGCACACTTTTGTGTGTGTGTGTACTATATGTGCTGTAATGTGTAATGTTGTTTGTAAAAAATTAGTACGCTTATTTCCATAATCTTGAACTACAAACTACAACACTCAACAAACTCCCATTTAAGAATATGTTATGTGTGTCTTTTGTCGTTATTTTTATCTCAATGCTGATCTCATCTCTCTCCGTGTTAGTGAATTTTCGCATTTTTGTCTCTTCTCAATTCCCTCATGTGTATTTCTAGGGTCCTAATGGTGAAGGACCAAGAGTCGTGCACGCAATCTATTTCCTCTATGGATTTACATTTTAACATTCAACTTACATATCTTTACAGGCAATCCCTCGCACCACCCAAAATAATAAACGTTAAATATATATATATATATTTTAACTACTGACTATATGTCTTACAAATATTGTACATAACACTTGACAATAATATTCCTCATGAAAGTAAGATGAGCTGGTGCTGACTGCTGAGTCTGTGAAATCAGAGACAGAATAACAAGTGCACAACACATACACACACATGTTAAATACACATTATTGTATGTACTCTCCATTTCATCCAAGAAAATAAAAAAAACTTTATTTTATTCAACATTTTCATTTTATTCTTCTGTCTCAGTAAAATCTTTATTGCTTTTTTGAATTTACAAATATTAAACTAATTTTTGACTGTAGAATTTAAAATTGTACAAATTGATCTTTGATATAAAATTCGTGTAAAGATACGAGTATAGGCAGACTTTTTTACTTGCTGAGTGAGAAAAAATACTTGAAAAGGGGGTGCCCTCCCATTAACATTTAATGTAGTCAAATCAATCTCTGGTCAACATGTCAGCCATCGGGCAATAAATCCCTATGACCTCTCACTCTTGTGAGTCTAACCTGTAATAGTAAATGTTCTTTTATAGAAATTATAAGAGTGACACGTGAGATTTGTAAGGGATGAAAAAGATTTATCTTTTTTACATTTTTGCGGCACACTCAAAAGTCTACAGTACAGTCAAAGACAGAGAGAGACATGAGTTATTTACCTGTGATTAAAAATAGTAAAAAAAAGACGCCGCTTTTATTTATTTCCCAATGTTGTGGGACACTTGATAGACAACAAACAATGAGCATGTCTCCTCAATACAAATAATCTCAGTATAAAAATGAAAACGTTGATAAATAATACTAATAAAAATAAAACTATTTTTTTGATAAAAGTATCATTGTGACGGAATCCTAGTAAACATGAATATAAAAAAACACATTTGGTTCAGGTCTTGGTGTTGGTATGACTAATATTGCACAAGGTTATAAAAGAGAAAGTTTAATTGAGGGATGACGACCACACGAGACAAACTCTGTACTCTAAGATTTAACTAAAATGTTAAAAATACTTTTTTATAAATTATTTTAAAAAAAGAGCCCCACACAAAAATAAAAAAATTAAGTTTCCACTCTATTTTGAGATTTGGGAAAAAGAATAAACGACAAACTTTATTTTTTTAAAGAGTTAAATATGATATCATATTAAAAAAGAACACACATGGGCAATTAATATTACTTGTCACGTCTTGAAAACTCATTTAAACTGTCTTGAGTGCACACACACACATAAATGAAATGGTTAAATGTGTAGTTAGTAGACAAGTTTAAATACATGATGATACATAGTTTAAAGTAAGTATTACATTTATTCCAACATGTCAAAATTGAGTGTAGAGGATGTTCTCCTATGAAAATTTTTTTTGGAACGTCCCCACATGCAACACACAAAGCACTTGATACGTTATAAGTATTCACATAAAGGAAAATAGAGGACAAGAGCATTTGACAAAACAAATGGTTGCCCTTGCAAAGACCAATTTTATTTTGGTATCAAGGTCCACATAGATTGAGTCAGTGTCAGTGAATTGGTAACTGGGCAAAAGACCAAGATTCTAGTCTACAAAACTCACTCTCTACACACGACTTACTTTCATTATTATAGTTTTAAACTAGCTCAAGTCTTTAATTCCCATCTAATACCTACCCCCTTTACATTATCTATGTAAATACATTTTAACTATTGGAATGGGTCTTAGAACAACAAATATTGTAAGCCTTTTGTGTATTAAAATCATGTCTTGGATAGATTTTCATTAGTTTTCAAGTCAGCTCAAGTCATTTTTTCCAAATTAAATTTTTTATTTTATTTCAAACCTGGATACATCAGTCAAACTCATTTTTTTTCAAAAAAAAAAACGTTATCCACATCATTTTAAGATGAAGTTGGGTCCCTGTCAAAACGAGATTTGAGTGTCTATTAAAGAGCTGACGGTAGAGAGAGAGAGAGAGAGGGATAATGTTCATGATTTACAAAGCTTGTTCCATTTTCCAAGTTGTCTCTCTCTCTCTCATATGGCGGCTGTATAAACATGGGTGAATCATGTTAAAAAAACCGTCGTGGCAAGCCAATAAGGACAAGTTCAGTCTCTTGGTTTCTTTTGTGAGGATGATGTGGAGATACATTTATATCTACGACTTGGAAATGTTATTTAGTATTTACATAGACCAAAATGTAGACCTGAGACTACTTACTATATATACTTGACTAAATAAAAATGAAAATTCATTTGTTTACGCGTATAAACCATCACTACACTGTACAGTAGTGTGCACTGTACTAAATAATGGCAAGTGTTTCCAATTCCTGATTTCCAACATCCACATGGTCCCTTAACTTCTTACTGTGGTTCTCTGTTTGGTCTTACAACAAACTCTCCGTCTTGTTCTTATTCGGCTCATTCTGCTTTGCACACAAGAAAACATTTCTTGATTTCAAGTTGAAGGATTTATTTTATACACCAAATATGTATTCTCCCACTAAAAAAATATAGAATAGTAGTCACATGGACATGTGTGTGTGTTGTGACGGGAATGTGTTACATTTTGTTAGATAAAATGAAATGTGACTTAACAAGCTGATACAGATATGTATGTACATGTGTAGATGTGTGTACTTGTGTGTAATGTAGCCCAGTTTTTTTTTATATTCTCAAAGAAGATGATTGTGTGTCAATTTCCCTACAGACTCCAAGAGAACAGCTCTCTCACCACAATACAAACCTTTCACAAGAACTATTTTATGATGGTTGGTTTGGTTAGGTGCCCATGTTCATGATTCAATGTTCATGTTATACACTTTCTTGTACTGGCTTCTTCAAAATGCAACAAGTTGCAATAACAACAATGTGCAAAATTGCAAAATAAGCTTATACTCACTTTTCCAGGGCTCAGGTTTACATACGAGTCTCTCTCTCTCTCTCTTTCTAGATATATTTGTTTAGAGCTCGGATGACACCAACATATGACTCCATGTACACACACTATTTACAAACCGGCTTTGGCGTGCATTTTTGCATAGATCAGAAGTAGCAGTCAGCACTAAATCTACACGTTATATACTAGTACATTACATCTCTCTCTCTCTCTCTGCGTTCCTGTGAGGGAGGAAATGTGAATGTCAAAGTTTTTTTTTGTTTAGACATTTTCTAACCAAAGACAAGGACACAGTTTGACAGCCAACAAGAATTCTTGTATGTGGTACTAATTAGGTTCTTTCATCTTGATAATGATTAATTATTAATCATAAATATTACTCTACTTCATTTTATTATGTACATTATTTTTTTTAAATAATACAATATTATCTACCTATCTGTGTACACAAATTATTTGGAAATTATTTAGTTGAATTTATTAGTCACAATAAATAAATAAATATTAAAAATGGTGTGAAAAACTAATAAAGTGTCATCACACAGAGAGAAATGAGATAAAAATAAATATCACAGTCAATAAGAATTATTTTGTTTGTATTGATTGAATGAACCATAATAGAAAATATCTGTTTTAGTAGTTTACAAATAATCTTGAGAATAAGGAAAGAATATTGTAAAGGCTGCTATTTTTGGCACCAGCAAATTAATTGGAAACGCCAGCAAATTTGTTGAACTTTCAAGCAAATATATTGAAACGC